>JAQIWE010004048.1:0-11157 GCA_034698565.1 Campodea plusiochaeta | reverse complement strand
TATGCGGTGACTATGCACTATGCATCCTGAAAATTTGGTCGAAATCGGATGAGCGGTTACAGAGATTAGGGGGGGGGGGACGGACGGACGGACAGACATGATCGTGCTATAAGCCTTTTTTTCCTTCGGAAAACAAGGCTAAAAATGTTCTTATTAAAGGGTTACCTGCAGATAATGAATTTCTCATTTTCTTGTACCTTACATTATTAAAAAAATATTAAGAAAAGTTTGACATTTTTTGACCCAACGGTTCAAAAGATATTTCCATATATAGAAGTTGATATAAGTGCTATAGATAGCACAAATAGAACTGTTTATCTTCTCTGCCTTGTGAGTATTTGCAAATTAGTCACTGAAAAACACATATCAATGAAGAAGTAGCAAAACTGACTTCACAATAATGCAAATTAATCATTTTAGTCACATAACAGTAGTTGTCTCGTTTTCTGTGAGACTTGCTCAACAACTTTACAGCTTATTTTACCGCATTTTCTAAGATGAATATCTCCAAAACATGCGATTTTTGGGAGGTAAGAAGTTATTTATATCAAGAAGACTAATAATTATTATGTTACAATATCAAAAAAGTCAAGTTATCTGCAGGTAACACTTTAAAGTAAATTTTCTTCTTTTCATACCTGAGACAATCTTTCTATTGAGTGTATTTTCCCCTATGGAGTGCATACTTCCCATACTTTCAGTAGATGGTGCTGGCGTCATTAAAGCTTGAACATCACTTACAGGACGGGAACGATAATCTGTTATTTGAACTTGAAGGAAAGGTACGGTCCACTTTGAACAGTGCTGACATCTATACAAACAAGAGAAATGAGAATTAGTTTTTACAGAAGGCTCAAATTTAAGTGATAAGATGAACTAACAATATTACAAATTTTATTACTTTTAAATATTCTTTCAGTTTCTTTCAAATTAAAAATAATAAAAAGTTAAACACATAATTTTTTTAATTATTATTTCTAAAACTTTCCCTTCCTAGCCTTCCACTGTATGCACTTTAATTAATCTACATAGACCTATGTAAAATTTTAAAATCCTTTGTTTACATAGATTTTTGTAAATAATTATATGTTGGTATTTACAAAGGCCTTTCTTTTGACGGAAACACTGTTATTTTACAGTAGAGATAGGAGTGCAAGTGATTTTCGGGAGCACGGCACGCACTCTCACGGAATCGCTTAACGAAATATGCGGACGTTCACGCACGGTTTCTCGAAATCTACGGCACGGCACGCACGGGTTTTTCAAGTATTTCAGACGAAAACAAAAAAAATTCTCACATTTGCTTGTAAAATCGGCCATTTCAAGTTGTTGGCTTGAATACACTGTTATGTTATAAGCTATTCGTGTCACGCAAGTTTTTTTCGACTAAGGCACAGCACAAACAAGCACGTTCGCGCAAGGTTTCCGTGCGTGACACGGAGCACGGCGTGACTCACTGTACAGCGCCCATCTCTATTTTACAGTAATACAGTAATTTTCTGCTGCGAATGAAAAAACATTTGCATTCCAAATATTGGGAAATTAATGTAATTTAAAATATCTACAAGGTGGTTTTAGCTGTTTGGTGGTGGTTTTGGCTGAGAAACAGTTAAGAAACACAACGTTAAGAAGGACATAAATGAGACAAGATTACGGTACTAAAAAACAATAGTGGTAGAGGAAAAAAGAATGGAAGAAATATAGGCCCCTCCACAATTTCCCCAAGTTACACCTATGATGACAATAAAGTATATTCCGTAATAATCAACCTTACCTAGTATTAAGATTTGAATCTTCCGGTGACCACCCTGCCATAATTTCATCATCATACAACACACATGAACCTTCATTACATTTAGAACAAGATGTTATACTAATCTCCAAGGCAACAGGATGTCTAGATGATGTCCTTCGAACACACTCTTCAGAATAAAGTGTTTTAATTAATGAATCAACAAATTCTATACTGTTACGTTTGGTGTCTACTCCGACTGTAGTTAAGCTGTCTAATGATTGGTTCACTGCGTCAATCTCATCGAGACCGTCTTCCTGGGAGTCATCAAGAGCTCGGAGGGAGCTAAACGAGAGAGAAATAGATATTCAGAAATGTTTGTCACTTTCACTATGCAAATTCTATTAAAATTTTTAAATTCTATATACTGATAATACATTCTATTTAAAATCTATAATGATAGCCCGACTCCTATGTTAGTTATTAAAATTGGAAACAGTAGAACATTTTCATAACTAGGCGGTATCATCATTTACCAATTTATCAATTCAAACAACTATTTTTTAAAGAATATTTAAACACACTGTAATTATAAAAAGATAAACTGAAGATGTATTCTAAAAATATAATATCTAAGCATTTCTTATTCAGCTTTATTTAAATTTCTCGGAACAATTTACTAACTCAAGGCATAGTCAAAAATACTGCTATACAAACTAAATCAGGTTAAAATTCAGTTACAGAATTGAAAAAAAAACTATAGAAAATTATTATGATGTGTCAAATAACAAGTTATAATACAACTTTGGACAAAGCTCATACATTTTAAGAGTTATTTCTTACCCTTGAAATCCTGGTCTCATAGGAATACCCTGTGCTGAAATAACTTCTTTCATTTCTTCCAACTTATTAGTCATGACAGATTTCACTCGATTAAATCCCTCCATTAACTCAGTCTTCTTTTGATTTAACGCACTTGTGCTACAAACACAAATATATACAAATAAAATATTAAAGTAGAGATATTTGTATGGGGTATTTAGAGACAGTGAAAGAGAAGTAGTTGAAAATGCATGAGGGGAAGGATAAACATGCTGATGATTTCATTGAGTTTGTTATCATTTCTTAAAAAAAAAACCAAATTTAATATACCTGTTTCACAAACATAAGATCCATTTGTATTTAGCACAGTTTAACAGTTCTAATATCCTAATAAAAGAGTGAACAAAAGGATCACAGTTGTTTACTATTTTAAAGAAAACTTTCTCCTGTCAAAATCATCAATTTTGCTAAGAACAAATAGTTTGAACTTATGTTTGCGAGAAAGGTATAATGAAAGGATTTATTTTTCAGTACTCTAATAATTTTTATCATTTTGTTCAATGTGTTTTACAATTATAGTTAAGGGAAGACAACACTTGACATAAATTACAGTTATTTGTACCAACATTCTGTTTGCAAATCACTCATGCTTTTTACATGCACTTTTTAACGAATAGAGATGTTCTGAAGAAGGCAAATCAATGAGGAAAGAAGATAGCTTACATCGTAAGGCCTGCCCAACTTTCACTGTAAGTTAATTATGTTGTAATTGAAGTGGTTTATGAACTTTAAATGCAATAAATTGTATGTTTTCTTACAATTAACAAATGAAAGAATGAATTTTCCTGCATGGTAAAGAAAATCCATTCTTTCATTTATTATTATGAACTTTAATAGTAAGTAAATAAAAATAATGTGTAAATTGTGTATTTACGGTTCGTAAACTGTAGTAAATAAAATAAAATTTACTACTGAACGCAAATTAAATAATGCTTATTCACAGGTCATTTTAAAATCAGTGTAAATACGATTCCATTACTTTGTATTTGAAAGTTAGGCAGGGTGATATAATACCCATTGTGACTGCTGACCTTAAAGTTGTTAAGGCATTTTCGATAGTTGTCTGGGTGCCTTTAAGAAAATCATTTTTTCTAAGGCTAAGACGAGCAGGATTATAGCGGCTGAAACAAATAAAAAACAAAAAAAGACGTGGTCTAGCAATTAATAAGACTCAACTACGTTTTTCCAGTTAAAGACTAGACAAAGTACAACAAAACTTTCAACAAAGCTGTTAAATGAAACAATACATAATGGACAATAAACTCGTTGAATTCATGCTCTGTTCCATGCAGAACGCATTTTACAAACCTACAATTAACTTGATGCAATTTACTCGTTAATTACTGCAAATTCAGCATTGAATTCTGGCTAAATAGGCTACAATTTAGGGAAAATTGTGATTTGTATAACAAAATACAAAAACTCTAACAGCATTTACCAGAAAGAGCTAGACCTACATATAGCAGCAATATCCTAATTGTGTGATAATTTCAAACAAACTTACTCTATATTTATTTTATTAAACTTTTGTTGCCGAGGTTTGTGTAAATCAGTAATGTCAGTTATAATGAAGAATTTTTATGGAATATAAATAATAATAATTCAATATAATTATCAATTTCATAAAGTTCTATCTACAGTAGTGTATTATTTTTCAGTTTAAGAAAAAGTATCTGATAATTCTTGAAAAACTAAATTACTTTCAGACTGTCCCATTTATGTTCAAGTCTTCAGAAATTATTATTCAACTAATAAATTATTGTTTAGAGAACTGAAGATTATTTTGATAAAAAATATAGAGAAGTGATCTCTAATTTAATTGTATCTTTAATTTGTTGAATCCAACATACCTGAATAAATTTGAGCTAATACTTTGCAAACTTGAAGCTACACTTGAAGACTGAGGTAACTTTAAATACCCAGAAGCCTCAGTAATAGAAGTGGATAGGTTACTCTTCACTGGCATAGTTGACGATCGACTCATTGGCTTATTACTTTCTTCGTCTAAGCAATCACGGAATACTGTTACTGGCGCTTCTGCACTTTTGACTTTGGGTAGTGACTTTGGTGTATTTTGTGTCCAGGATATTATAGGGCCTCCTAGTGCCCCTAAAGGATCGTTTTGTGTGACAGGCGTTCTCATTGGACTGTGCGGAGTGGATGAGCGTTGACGAATAGGTATACTCGGTGATCTTTGGTCGGGTGCGAGAAGTGAATTATCTGACGTATCGAGTTTTGAAAATACGGAATCATCGAGATTATCTTCTGTGTTAAATTGATCTGTTTGCTCATCTTCCAAACTATCATTGGCACTGCAAATACTCCTATCCTCTGATTTCTCCCGTGAAGATCCACCTTGTAGATAATCCGCAACTCTATTTTCTAAACTACACGAATCCTGGCTTTCCGAGCGTGTAAAAGTACGCTTTAAGTGTTCTACTGGCTTCGAATGCACGACAATTTCTTCCGTAACTTTTGGCACTTTTTTGATATTTTCTGTGACTTGACTCAATTTCTCCAGTATCTGCGCATCATTGGCAAAGCTTTCAGACCTGCAAAGAAGGACTAAAGTGGCCTAACGTGTGCAAAGAAATCAAAAGGCTACTAGCATGCCATGCAACCCAACTGAATTACAGCAATAATTTATAATAATAATTAATTAACCAAACTAACAAAACTTTACCTTAACATATTAAATCGAGTTGCTTCACTGGGACTTTTAGCTCCAAATCTTTTCCCTTCTCCTGATCTTTCGTTGAGTAATTCGTTTCCGGCAGTTCCACTTCTGTGACGCCACTTCCTTTTAGGTGAATCCATTGTATGAGAACGCAGTCTAGGATTCACACCTGCTAACTGACCAGTCATAAGTAAACCTGCACTACTGTTTACTACAACAAGAAAAAAAAAGGAAAATAGGAGTTAAAAACATAATACTATTACTTTTCATAATCTACTAATATCTCATCAGAAATTTTAAATGTCTTCACAAGTTCCTTTATACTCTTTAAAACCTGCCCTTTATGTTTACAACCATAAACCTACAATCTGAAATGCATTCTAAATCTATCTGAAACTTTTTTTTACTGTGTACTGTACCAAGTGTAAATTTCTAATACTTACATTTCTAATTTTGCAAAGTTAAAATAATTTTTCACACTACCAGATATACATTGGTCTAATATCATTTAATTTTTTTTTTATTTTCTTTCATATTCATAATGATCTAAAATAATTAAAATAGGTTAATAAGACTATAAAACAGAGCCTGATTAAAGATTATTACAACAATAATGTCCCAAATACATGTGAAAGCCTTCATACTGAGAATTGATAATAGATTATATCTTTAAAGGGTTCCCTGCAGAATTTCCAGTTTTCTGTGATTTTCTTGTGCCTTAAGTTATATTATTAAAGAATTTTTGAAAAAAGTTTGACGTTTTTTGACAAAACAGATCAAGAGCTATTTCTGTTTATATAGTCGGTAGATTTTCCAAAGGTAGCACAAATCGACCTGCTTAATTTCGCTACCTTGCAAAAATATGAAAATTATTCGCTAAAAAACACATATCTATTAAAGTAGTGGCAAAACTGACTTAAAAATACTGCAAATTATTCATTTTACTGATATATCAGCAGTTGTCTTGCTTTGAGCTATGCTTGCTCCTCTACCTTACAGCTTATTTTCTTGCATTTTCTAAGGTGAATATTTCCACAACCGGTGATTTTTGAGAGGTAAGAAAAAAATATGAGTTATTTAGCCTATATGAAGAAAACTAATATTTTGTTATAATATCAGAAAAGTCAATTGAGTTGCAGGTAACCCTTTAATGGGTTCCTATCTCAATAAATGAATGAGAAAAATCCTTTGTAAATTTTTGAAATTATTGATGTTTTGTACTGCTTGGAAATGAGTAGAAATAAATGTGCAAAAATTTACAATGGATATTTCTAGTTCATTTACTGAGATAGAAGCCCATCAACTATAGTCGATCTCACGAGAAATATTCCAAAAATGTTGCCACATTTCATAAACCCATGCAGTATAACAACAGTATAGCAACGTTTTTCATTGTTGCTCCCTCTTCGACCAACAATGTGACAACCGACCAATCACAAGATAGATCAGCAAGGAAAGGCTTGGCCGAGTGGTATTATTTTGATACGGTTGTAAAGAGTTTATACCATTTGAGTGATTGTTTTGAAATTGTTATAATTATAAATCCTGTACATAGCATGCTCCATTGAGATGTTTTAAAATGAAATACAGAGACTTAATTTTAAAATGAAGTATTTTAGTGTTTTTGTTTTGATCCGACGTTTTAGCGGACAGTAAACTACATCTTGTGTCTTTGGCTTTTATTGGGCATCCCTGCAATAATAAGCAAGAACTTCCTTATTTTCGTTAAAAATGAAAAATTGGGTGGAGATAAACTTGAGGGCGGGGCCTGTACGTAACTTTTTGGAATACTTCTCTTCAGACAGACTGTACGGCTACCAAAATTTTCCAATTTTCAAACCAATTTAGCATACTGTCTTCCTTTACATTCCAAACTATCAATAAATTAGTATTTTCTGCTTGACTTACTTGTGTGTCCTGGGAAGTTAGCAAGTGGTGATAGAGTACTGGCTGAACTTCTTACAATACTGCCAACACGACTTCGAAATTGATCAGACTCAAAGAAATCTAACTTATGAGACTTCTTATTATGACTAGAATCACATGCTACAAGATAAAAATATAGAGAATTAATTACTACATGTATACATTACTTAGTTATTTCAACTTGATAAAAGTTCAACTTTTAAGAAAAATAAGAAATCATTAAACTATTAAACTTTACGTTTGCATTTTATGTTGCTGCATAAAGTAAACAAAACATAATCGTAAAAACAATCAATAACTTTTTTATCGAAATATCATTTGCTGGAACAATTAAACCAAAAGTTTTAGTTACTTCCTTTGGAAAATAGATCCATTATCAATTTATTCAAATCAAAAAGACTTAAGCAAAAAGGTAAATACTGATAGTAAATTCCATGAACTCAATGAATATGAGTATACTACAAAATTCAAAATCATTGCGTAGTTTATTAATAGTATCAAAAGAATCTATCAATATAGAGCTACTGGAAATCATCTAAAAAAATAGCACCTCGCTTCGATCCTTGTTATTTTGACTCGCATACAAAGCATATTGTTTGTCACTCGCTGTAAAACCATTCATGAATGAATTGAAAGCAGAGCTTAACAAGGGATTAACGAAAATGTGTTATTTTTTAAAACGTGAAATGCAGTATATCAATATTAACAAGGTCAGTATTTATCAGCTGAAACCTATAACAATCTGATATGATAAAATATTCAATGAAATTTGATATAATGTCAAATGTTTTACCTTGCATGTGTGTTTTAAGTGTTTCCTCATTGGCTGTTGAGATCTTGGTGACTTCATCTTCTTTCAAATCAGAATTAGATTGAGATCGAGAACTGCTTTTCGTTGCTCCTTCATTTAGTGATACATAACCCATGTCAGACTGATTACCTACACATTCAAGAATGAGATTTGAGGTATTAGCTACTCCTACATAACTGTGCCGAATCCACTTAAAATTTGAAAACATTTCAACGTAAATTACAGAATGATAAAATCTCAAATTTATAAACAGATAACTGTAAACATTCTAAATTTACTGTATATTACTATTTATGCCAATCAATGTATGTAATCTTTCAAACAAACTATTTTTGGTTGAACCTCTGGTTGATAGGAAGAGAGGGCTTTAAAACCCTAGTTCCACCATTTTCTGTATGAAAATATTGGAAATAAAAGCATGTAGGCCTATTATTATTATTATTACTATAACTGTGGCAAACAAAAATAGTTCGTTTGAATTGTTTCAGACATCTGAAAAATTGATTATCTAATTATCTATGATTCAGAGGGATAAACTTATAATTGCATTGCAGAGCAGTAAAATAAATTATTTCATTTTGAAAGAGTATCAAATTTGTTATTTTAAGCTTAACACCATAATGAAATTAGGCCTACTTTTTGTTCAAAGTTTAGATTAGGCCTAACCAATTACATTAGCCTTCACAAACCTTTATGGATCCTGGCTTGTACTTTAAAGCTTAAAATGATGAATTGTAAAAATAATAAAGCAATATTTGTCTGGACATTAGTAATACAATTTCAAAGTATAAACAGAAAACAGTATAACATAAGATTGGAAGTTTAAAGCTACACTTGTAACTAAAAAAATGTCAACTTACTCCCATTCTCCTGTATCGTTTCCTCCCTCTGCTTAATCCCAGCATGCAATACTGCTGAATCCTGTGATGCCCCACTCTCAAGTGAAGTCCGTGATATTCTATCTGGTTCTGAGGACAGTCTATCCATAAGGTCGTCATCAACAGAAAGGGAGAGATGATCTCGTTGTGGTGGCTTGTGGAGGGATTGACGAAATATGGCTACTCCCAGGATTAGGTTTCTAGATTTCATAGTAGGACAATTTTGAATAAGTTCAATATTATAAAGACTGGGAGTACAGAAAGTTATTTATATTTACAGTATCCATTAAACATTTTTTTTCTCGAACTGTTGCTTGGCCTAAGTATCCTACCTTATGGGTACCCGGTGAAAACTGTGTAAAGTAAAAAAACTAAATCCGCAAGATCTACTTTGTTCATTTTAATAAAATATTTTTGCTGATGTCCATGTTTACATTTCATTCCTACATGATCTTAAATTCAATGCTCTGTCACCACTTTTCCTAATGAACGTTCAAAAGTTAGTCAAAACAGAAATCATAATATGCCATAAAATAATAAAGTTGCCCACTGTAAATAATATATTCAATTCTACAACACAACAGCCATTTCATTCACTATTTACCATTCCGAGCCCGTAATATATTATAACTTGCAAGTTAATCTTACCCAATCTCATGCATTTCTTACCTTAATTTATTCCAAGCTTTCTGACTAGGGTTGTTACTACTTGAAGATGGCCAATGAGCTTCTAGAACAGCTTTGTTATAGAAGCCATAAGTTATAGCATTAGGTTGTACACCACATCGTTTCATTTCATGTAGAACTTTTACTGCTAAGACTGGTTGACTGTAGTAACCACACAGCTGCATCATAACACGATAACATAACTGAAAACATAATAATAATTATGCCTTAGTAGTATTAGTTATCGGCACGAGTTCTAGTTTAATAATATTAAAATTTGATTATCGTTTTAGAATTGATTTTCAAGTTCTACTTGAATGTGTGTCTCATTACAGTTTTTTTTTAGCTAGTCCTAATAACTATAATACTTCATGTATACATTGGATACAGTAGTTGTTGAGTTGAAAGTTTTAAAGTCCTTTCATCTGCTTGATAAATATATTAGGCTACAGTATTAAGATTTCAAAAAATAGAAAAAAAATTGTGTAATTATTATGATGCTAAGTACATTTTATTAACATATAGCTTAATAGTATGATTACTGCTTAAAATACACTGCATTATAATTTCTATTGACAATACTGCTCATATTTATTCACTTATTTAATCACAAATTCACAAGCAAAAGAACTATAACTGTATAATCATTTAAATCAAATCTATCACATCATTCTTGAAACAAAAATATCAAGAGTAAATTAATGGCTGCCACACATTCACAGTCACTCTGTTTATAATGATATCTAAAGTATGGGTATTTCCATCTTGATTCTACTTAAATGTGCAATAAGTTGTTGTTAAATAAAGATTTTTAGAATGATTGTTTTATTTTTATAACTTCTCTTTTGGATTTGCAATTTGAAATCTCAAATAAAAATGTATTTTGTCCGCTGCAGAAGCAGCGCCATCGATCGCCACGCCATCTCACGGATTTCCCTTTCTCATCACTATTTTCCATTGCACCGTACGAAATGCACGTCTTCCGATTCTCCGCTCCGTTTTTCACGTGCACCAGTCACAAACAAAGACAACAATGTCTACGAACGTCGGTACGGACGGTACCCGACCAACGTCAACGATTTTCGATCGGCAGGAGTATATTCCGCCGGAAATTCGGCTATAACTCAACTGGTTAGTGTTATGTTTTTGTTTGTTTTCGTTCCGCACGTGTCCTTTGTTGATACGCGAGTGCCTGATGCTTTGTCTTCTTCCTAGACCCCATGTTTTCGCATACCTTACCTTATATAACGAAATATTAGCTGGATCTAGTTTATTTCGAGTCATTTTCAGTACTTTTACTTCATAGTTTGCCTTTTCTAATAAAGGAACGTTAATTTTCACCGGGCCTGAAAGCGGACAAACCTGGTTACCGGTAACTTAAAATCATGCCTTCTGGCACTTTTGGTAACTTGTCCTCCTCTGCTATGTACTATCAGAGGTTCAGCACTTGTTTACCATATTCATGCATCACTTTATGTGCCAGCTCACTTGTCCTCCCTCTGGGATCAGGGTTTACTTTAGTATTCCGGAACAACGTCGCCATTTTGCGGTGAGGCGCGTTCGTAAAGTTCAGGTATTGTGGAAT
>JAQIWE010004047.1:0-11157 GCA_034698565.1 Campodea plusiochaeta | reverse complement strand
GCACTAGGAGTGGCCGCAGGTGGTGCCCCGTAGTTGTGGAAGCATGGAACTACGAAATACTAAGACTGAATCTTAAGTATAGGCCCTACTGCACAGCACAGCGACAGAACGAATTTGCACACATATTTTCGCATTAAAAAGGCAATGTAATTTTTAAAATAACCATTTTTAATAATTTATCTAATTAAAATATTTTATCTAGAACACTTTCTTTTACAGCTGTGCAGTGTACCAATATTGATTCTATCGGAAATACAGTAATCTCGAATAAAATAAGAAGAAAATAAAACATTCCCTGCTTAAACTTTTTAAACTGAAGAAAGCATAAGATTCGTTTTGCACATTAGAACTATCACTTATTAACATCCTCTTTTGTAGTTTTGTTGTAATATTTATATTTCTTCTAAATCGTCATACAATTTCCAATCGCGTTCATATAAATCTCCATTCATGATCCTTTCAACGTATATTTCAATAATTTCAGTCAGCGGTTTCTGTGAAGACATATCAGAAATATAAACCCCGTAATAAACTGTCTCAATATCAATCTGATGACTTCGAACTTCTGTTTCACCATAAAAGTTTTTCGAACGCAAAACACACTGTTTTATCTGATTTAAAAATTTCATACAAGCACTGAGGTACCGAAAAATGCAGAGAACTCCAGTTTACTACGGTTATATTTTTAATTCTTAATTCCATAACATGACGAAATTACAAAGAAATGGCAGCATTATATTTCATGTCGATTTATCTTGAATTGATTCGGGAATCATTTCCTCTTCGATTATTATTGCATTTTTAGTAAACTTAGCACCGATAAAGTTATAATATATGAATAGACAATAAAAAATTCAGACAATGCTAAATAACTTTGCTATGTATGACTTGCTATTACGAAATTCAAGTTAATTTTTTATATAGACGTCTGCGAAAGCATAACCTTCGTACATTTTACAGAGAATTATGGTTATTAAAACCGAAGCTGCTATAATGTCAGCAAAATAACTTTTGAGTCGAAAGTTTGTTTTAAAGGGTTAAATATACTGTAGTGTTTTTCAGGTTGTTCAGTGTAGAAAATAATCTTATCGCAATGATATATCTTCTCAAACGCATTTGCAATTGCGAAGAATCCACAATACATTTTCCAGCTTCAACAACAGTAAAATTGAAATATGGATTAAATAACTCGAACAAATGCTTATTAGTACATCCACGGACATCTGATAACGTAATCGTGTTAAAATTCTTCAGTTCATTGTTTAAAGTATTTAGTTCTACTTCGTTTTTCTTCACAGTTCTAAAAGCAACTGATTGTGAACAATACAAAGAAAATCTGTAGAAACGAAAGTGGGATGATTTGTTTCCAATTATTTCTAAGAAAAGTATGGATCTTGTCAAATAATAGTAATGACCAGGTTTACGAGGTAGTTCAGCAGCACCTAAGGAAGATGATACTTTTACTGTCCTTAATTTCATAGGATAATCCGTATATTTTAGGCTCTAAGTTATTAACTCAGTCGTCAACAATTACCTTTATATGATCACTACGAAAATGCGAAATGGTAAAGACATTAATATTTTATATATGTTGATACGACGATAATTTTTCATTTGAGAGATAAATTTTCCCTCTAGTAATACTGTTGGAATAGTTCTGTTAATGTCCGCTTTGATAGCTAATATGTTTGCTTCAGTCACACCAACACTGTCTCTGTGTTTGATAAACACTATAGTCCCACTGAAGACTTCAACAACGTTGATGAATTTGAGAATTGGTTCAGTCCAAACTATTACTAGTTCCCTCTCTATAACGAATTTTGTAACTCAACACAAAATCTGCACTGAGCAGAAAGAATGGAAATATCTTCTACATTTTTCATGTACAATAGAGTAGAATAACTTTGAAGTACTATTTCAGAAAAGTAGCAAGTTATTGAGATCGTTATTTATTTTTACACCTAAAGATGTGTAATCATCTGATTGGCTGAAATGTAATCATTAAGTTCGTTCCATTGGTTAGCTAATATATATAAGAAGCATGCAGCAAAAATTACGCATTTTGTTCTATTTATGTTATTAATTAACATCCATAGTTTTAATCGATTAAAATAAATATCAAACTTGTGTCGAGAAAATAATAACTTTCACACATAAATTTCTTTATACAATAGATATAACATGTATAATAATTATATATTTATATCTGAATGTCGATATGTAATGATTTTGACACTATGCACGAAATATTTTCTGCCAATTACATAATATACATGACTCCTCATTATTAAGAGAAATGTAATAATTTCCATATATTAACAGCAAATAAGATATATTCTAAACAAGTTGATGTACAGTATAATTATGTATTATATCTCTCACTCGTCTTTCGATGTGAAAGGTGTTCTTACTCCCTCCCCCTAATCATACGACGATTGTAACTAATTAAATCATTATTAAACAGTTTGTTGTAAATGAACGTTTTATTAGCAGGGAGAGAACAAAATCGAAATGGTGGAAATAAAATATCTGTTGCAATAAAATTAAAATTGGAATAGCAAACAAGTGAAACAACTTACCATAAAAAAAAATTAAAAGATATCAAACTTTTTTTGGAGTTGTGTGTATTGATATCTTACGGATATCAATTGTATAAGTTATTTGTGAAGATGGAGTAATTAAAGTCCAGTATTGTCTCCTTATAATATGTCGACGTTTATATAACTGACATTTTCAAACATATAGAACAATATTACAAGACAAAATACTGGTCATGCATTTTCACAGATAACTTAATAAATAATATGTGCCAGAGACCTTTGAGCTACAATCCTATAGCTTACGGAATACATATAATTGCTTAAAGGAAGGACATACTGTTTAATCCGATAATAAATTCAATTATGGAAGCAATTAAGGGTTGATGAACTCATTTGATAAGAGTAATCTAAATTGTGTAATAAACTTTACGACACTGACTTCAACATGCTATATAATATGCTTCTTTAGGTGAGAGATATCACAGCTGTTATATGATGTGAGAACTGCAAAAAAAAAAATCAATCCGGAAAATGTTTACATATAATATTATTATTTCTTTATAAATTCTTACAAGTTTGTATCTTAATATGATGATAAATAACACTCGAAATGACCAGTCTATACACTATACAGTAAAATATCTTCATTTCTTCCATATTAATAGATATGAGGTAAAGAATAAGAATCAGTAACATAAAAAGAGCGTTTATTGATCGTAGCACGACTTTATTGCTTTCCAATTGTAATAGACAATCTAAAATACATATCGCGATGACGATATAATTATCATGCCTTTAAAAATAATGTTAAACAAACTTAAAGTTACCTTGAAGTATCTGTTTCTTTCAACTTTGCTGAATTGTAAAATACTGCTTATGTAAATACAAGATACATATTTATAGTTACAATTCAATTACAACATTAAATTACATTATTTTATGACCTGATGATCCAGTTGAAGTACTTGTGAATGAAATTGAAGCACTTCCTATTTCATTTGTTAAAAAAAAATACACACAATATATTAAGTATGTTATGCATTATATGCAACTCTACAGAATGACATGATCACGTAAACTATTATAAGATTTGATGTTAGTATTTTAAAACGTATGGAAAAAGACCTTCAAGAACCAAATTTTGAGCCGAAGTTTAAAGAAAAAAATGTACTTAACTGCATGCTGTAACACTGAAGGGTCAAAAAGACAATAAAACCATTTGAAATAACGGAAAAGTAATAAAATCTGTGTTGGAAGTATCATTTAAAATCAATGTAATAATAGACCACTGACTTCAAGGAAGACATTTCAGGAAATTTATTATCACGGAATCCTTGAACTTAAGTAATACTATACTCTTTTCCAAAATATTGATGTAACTGTTCTGACTGATCATTACACAAATCATTGTTTAACAAATTATAGGAAGCTAACATCGTAAGGTGACATTGAATTCGTGATATTAGTAACACAATCTTGTTCTTGAGAAGGTCTTGGTTGAAATATTATTCTTTTGAATGAAATTCATGATATCTGCTAAAATATTTTTTATCAGAAGAGAGAAAAGGGAAAAATCTCCTTTGAAGAAAAATTGGTACAATTTGTTATAGTACCAGCATTTATGAAAAAAAAATCGCTTGTAATGATTTTATTATGTAGTAGACTATCCTAAAAAACTAATTCGATTTCCAAATTAAGAGAAGTAAATAGAATAAAGGTGATTAGAAATACTAAATGAAATATTTTGTTTATCACATAAATTTTATTTTGTACAATATTCTGTAAATTACAGCAAAAGTTATAACATTTTAATTTTTGTATTACGATGGCACATTACCAGAAAGCGATATTAGGCTTCTTAATGTATTATAACTTACATGTTTATGTGCTGGAAGAGAACATGGGGGCAAGTTTTATATCTTGTAAGCGTGATGTAAAAGATTGCATCCAGTGGGATTTAGAGCTCATTTGACAAGTTTATTTTAATATTATAATTATTCCTATCAACTTTTAAATTTTACAATAATAATTCAATCTAAGAAATTTAAATATTTAGATTAAATACAGTAATATAACTTGAAAATTTATTTGATCAACTATATTGAAACTACTACAAAAGAACTAGTGAGCTAAAAGTTATTTACATCGTCCTTTCGTTTGACCATGGGTACTTAATGACTTATAACATTCAAACGAAATGTATACAGATTGACAGTCCTAGTAGTGAAATATAAATATTCCACCTTGTTACATCGATGGACTCAACCACTGACAATATAAACACTCCTGTAGGTCAATTAGAATTTACATGCTGTAAACCTTAAACGAGTTTGGGTCAAAGAAGTGTACAACAACATCATTTTAATCAAATCAACAATCAGTCAATCAAACTTTACATGAATCCAACCCATAACCAAAAAGCAATGCTTATAATAAGAAAACAGACTGGACATATAATTCTGAACCATTTATCCACAGCATGCCATAAATACATTTGTTTTCCGTTCTTAGCATCAAACCAAGTCAATGTGAGAGGTCTACATCTACAAGCAAGTTGTCTTTTCATGAGTAAATGTGGATCCCATGCTATTAGTACGTCTCCTCTGTAATACGGGCAGTATTGAGGACGTCGGGCATCAGGGTATTTCGCTTTGGAGTTGTTTTCACGATATGCCTGGAAAGGCAATAGCAAAATTAATATACTCGACTTTCTTCGTAATAAAATATTCGAAAGAACCATAATGATAATAATCAACGATTAAAAAAATTAAAAGTTGTGAAAGAAATTAACATTCTCCAGCTTAAACCACAGTAAACTTATAAGCATACTGATCGATCCTTCAATGGATATCTCAGCAGTTTGTTTTCCAAAATATTTCATTTCCAGAATATCAAAAAAGAATTTGATTACCTGTTATTTTTAATCTATCATAGTAAAATTACATTTTGTAATATTTCCACTATTATCAATAGTAATTTTTACGTTTATAGTAAAATATTCTTAATTTCAGACATAGCTTTATTATTTTTTTCATTCCAAAAGTATTCGATCCTTCAGAAATATAAGGATTGGTTACTCGTAATAGTCGTATATGACTATTTCAAAATTAAAGTATTTCAAGGAATTTCCATAACCAACAATAAATAATTAAATACTCCAAAACAGACCATCAGCAATAAAACTTCTTACTAATGATAAGAATCCTGAATCCATTCCTGTTTCTTTGAGATGTTGGTAATACTGCTCAAATGCAATAATCACAATTAATTCAAACCATACCAAAGTAAGAAATACCAACGTTACAAAATACCAGAAGTCACAGAACTGAAAAAGAAGAAGAGTTCAGTTCGTTCTTCTACGGAATTGAGAAGATTAAAATATACTGCTAAGAATCTCCACGGAATTATTAATTATATGTAACTCAATAATAATTTCTGATTCAAATTGTAATATAATAGTAAAAACATTACTGTTATATTGCAATATGAATCAGTAAACTTTCAACTTGCGAGTAGTTAGTGGGTTTTACTATAGGGTTAAGTTAGAGCATTGGTAAAAAAAACTGCTTTCCGGATCAAGAAAATCTCTTCAAATGATGTATTATGCTTAAAATTTAAATTTGTCGAATCCCCGATAATTATAATTAAGTAAGTTATTTTCTCCACAAAGTCAACTTGGAACTGACATGCAGTATTATTTATTTTTGATTAGTTATGATTTTAAATCTCCAAAGCATACTATTTTATTTTTTTCCACTAATTTAACACCTAAGTAAGTTATATTATTATTTGATACATGGAAACTCTTACCTCTTTGTAAATGAGTGTATCTTCGTGTTGATTACTGACAATAACAAAATGTGTTAATGTTGCTGTTCCCAAAGTAACTAATCTAAGAATCAATTGTTTGTTTATGTTTATTATACTGATCCAAATACTCATCCAACTGATCAGTTGACAAATTAACAATGGAAACAATTTGTAGAGTAAGAATTCATCAACACTATGAACCACAATGAACTTCAATATAATCTGAGAATAGTTTCCTGTGGAAAGAAAAAATTGACAGTGCTAATTTCTCTTGTACATGTATTAAAAAAATCATGTAATATAATTACGATACGAAATGAATAGTGTTAAAAATATTTCATATCTCCAATGTTGCGCTAAAGAATACTTACGAATTATTATCTTTAACAATTCTCCTAACTGTTTCCTAAATTTATCTCTTCAAGCACAACTTTCATTTGCAATTGTACGGTTTTTCGTACTTCAAGCACAACTTTCATTTGCAATCATTTATTTATCAGTAATAAAAAACATGAAATCTAAATCGCTTGTGTAAATATTGATGCAAATAATCATAACAGAAAGCAAGTTTGAAGTGTTAAGTCAACGCTATTTACATGTTTCACCAACTGTGAAAATGATAATATATATTTTATTGACTTTCTCTTTTGAATGAACTTTCTAATAACTTTTATATTTTTGAGGCCTTTCGAAATCGAGTAACGTTACTGTGGTCAAAGTTGTATTTAAAGCTTTTAAGTCTTATAATAATTCAATTAGCAGTTTATAAAGTAAAAGGTCCATCTTTGTGTTAAGTTTTTGGTTTTACCAAGTTACAGTACATGCATAATGGAGGAGAGAGAGAGAAAGTAGTAACCCCAAAGATGAAACTTCTCAAGTATAAGTACCTGGTCTTCCAGTTCTGTTTCCAAGATCATTTATTTCAAATGAAGACATAAAATAATCATTTTCGTCTGATATGAGTGATGCAACGTTAATATCTTCGTTGGACACAAATTTAACCTTAGTGACGTTGTATGTATCTAAAATATGTAATTAACATGGATTATTTTGCTAATAATAATATATATTCGGAACTTACAGCTCTGTATTGTTAAAATACAAGTCTGTTTCTGCCATTTCATACTGCAGTGAACAATGGGAGATAACAATGTTGAGTGTAGAATTGTTTTGTTTCGAAATGCTATTGTTGATGACATTTTATCCTCACTTTCTGGAAGAAATCATTTTTATTTTAATAATATGGAGATTTGTAAACCTGCTAAATCGGACAGTTCATTTTTGTTGATGTTTTTAGAGAAATGACTTCTTTTGAAGCTTTTTTTTTTCATAATATGATCTGCTAACTATATAACACCAAAGAAGCAAATCGTACTCGTTCTCTTTGTATTTTGAAATATAGAAGGCATATGTTATTTTTAAACTGATTTTCAATGGAAATACTAGAACAAGAAATTTCCTCGTTCTCACTTTATGTGCTAAAGTAAAGATGTCAGTCATACATTTCATTATAAGCTAATTTTCAAAATTTCAAAACTCTTCGGTTTTTCCTGAAAACCTTCACATAAATATTGTAAACCTAAATTGATATATTCATTTTGGAATATAATGCAACTATACACCGTGGCTCCTCCAGAAATGTGGAGTTAAATTTTACTTTCGCTTTTAATTCCATAAGAATGCATGGAGAGAACTGGTTTCGTCCGGAACTTAACTCCACATTGCTGACTGAGCCACGGTGTACGCACAAATTCTTTACCTGTTTCAGCATTTTCGAAATAAAGATCAGGTTGCCAAAATTTATCTCTCAATTCTTTCGTGACAACAACTGATTCAACAGACTCCTCATAATATTCATCGTACTTCTCAAATATCCTTGCATCCAACCATGATTGATGAAGTAACATTCCAATTCTAAAAAAAATTAAATGAGTTTATAAATCACACGAGAAATAAATAATTACAATTAAAACGTTCTCATAGCTTTAATTTTTAGAGCATGATCATAAGCAACAATGTGTGAGACTGAAATTATTAAGTTGTTTCAGATCTTGAAAATTGAAGGGCAACAATAACACAACAATATACAATAAAATATTATTAGCTGAAAGTGAATATCCATGTAAGAGTTTGCAGTACCTTTCATCAAAACGTTTATATACACTTCGTTTTCTTTATCTGCTCTTAGAAATGTTAAAGACTGAAAATCAATATACGACGTGATTGGTAACATCATCAACATTTAAAAGTTAGTAATAAACAATCAATGGGCAATATTATCATCTACGCTAGAATCATCTCAATCTCGCTCCCATTGCTTAAACAGAAAATGTCTAGAACTTTTACTGAAAATACTACCTTGATCTTGTACATAATTTTCATAAATAGCAAAAATTGTCATTCGTAACGATTTTTGTAAAGCAAAATTAAAGATATTGAAGGTCCAAAATTGAAAATTTCCTATTATGTGTACAATATTTTTCTTCAGTATTTATAAATAATTTCAGAAAAGAAATCATATGAATCTGTCTACCCATTCGGAAGATATATCCTTCCGAACCTACTGGAAATCACAGGTTTTTACACTATCTATAACTACGTCGCAAGGAATGAATGTTCTCTATCCCGTGTGCGAGAAAGAGAAATTCATTTCACTACAATGACGTCACATACATATTTTTAAGAACTGCAATAACTCGAGAACGAAAAACCGTAGAAGTTACTTTATTTTACCAAAACTCACGGAAATATTAGTTCTTTATACGAAAAGAAAATAGCGCATATCAACTCGGATATTCAATTCCTTTAACAAAAAGAGAAGAAATAGAAATTGTAAAATATCTACAATTTGTTTTTATATTCTACAACTATTTTTATATTCTACTTATTAGAGAAATGATTCTTGCCTGATATATTTGGCTTCTTTGTGACACAGCAAACTGAAAATATGAATTTTGACTTCAACGACTATTGGAAAAGTGTCTTCACTGGGGATATGAAGGTCTAAAATAGAAGTAAGTAAAAGCAGTTAGTATATTTTCTAAGATTTTTGAAGGTTATAATCGAAATTACCATGACAGGAATATTAATAATTATACCAATAAATTGAGAAAACTTCGATATAGCCTTGTGGATTATTTTAAAAGCTTACAGAATTTTTCGTTTGCATCTGGAATAAGTCTGTGGCGTAATTATATAGCCAGTGAAAAGTGTAGAAATAATAAAGAATTGAATTATATTTACACTACGTACAGAATTTAATTAAAGATGTAAAACGTAATGCCTGTTCCCGGAGAATGTATGGTATTGTTCTCAACATTAACACTTGCCGGAATTTTATTCGAAGAATGTTGGAAAGACAAATATAGGCATTTGCTTACAAATCACAATACGCTCTATATCATTCCAAATATTCCTACCTTTATGTAGATTTTCTGCAGGTCCAGGAGCATTTTTATCTTTCTTCGATGACTTCGAACCTCCCCACTGACATAAAACTAAACTGGAAAAATAAAATAATACATAGTAAAGCAAAGCTGTTTTTTTATTATTATTTTACCGTTTATTATTATTAAAAAGTTAATAAATAAAAAAAAATCCATCGTCATTATGTTGATAATGACAAAAAAAAAATATAAATCCATCGTCATTATGTTGATAATAGTCGAGACCAATAATGAATGAACATTCAGTATAATTTTATGTTCAATTCTAATTTTCATAAAGGCATAATAGTTGATTCAGCTTTATTTACATAGGCTCAAATCTATATACCCATTATACTTCAAACCTAAAATAATTTAACAATTATTAAAGTGTTCCAGTCATAAAAGGTAGCATATTTTTTTCCTGGAAATACTTCAGTAGAAATTTAATTATATACAGATAAAAAAATGTTGATCAAGGTAATACGTTATATAAAATATAAGTATATGAAACCATGCGCTCGTTATAATAATGAAATTAATATATAATTATGAAAGTAATTATGTCAACTTTTCCCAATTATTTTAAGCTAAAACTACGTAATACGTGCAATAAAACAAGCAGTAACATATCACAAGTCACTTTTTGGTGCACCACAAATATTGTGTTCTAGTACAGTATCGACAGCCCCTGAGAGTTATGCGTTCCGCCACACAAGAGAAGCGTATAGGTTTTCTACATCAGTATCAGATAAGGATATTTCCTATCTTTCCATGGACTGATCGTTAGAAGAGGTTTTCAATATTCGAAATTTGATTAATATAATTATATTTCTTTTATTTTCTTAATAATAATTATTGAATGACAGAAAAATGAGGAGACTTTGCTATTTTTGGGATTTCTAACAATTTCTCTTCCAAAATTTGAAATACTATATCAGAAATGAAAAGCAAATTACAATCGAAATATACGAGAAAAACAATACAACGCAATATATTTTAATATAGTTGTTAACAACAGCAACAACAAAAAAGATGCCAAATAATAATAAAATTACATTTTAAATGTCCAATATTATTTAAAACAAGCCTATATTGTTTTTCATATTTACTGTGTTCTCATTGGTCAACGTAATCATTACGTGGCAATTTCACGTCATCACTGCCATCACTCCCGATATGACACGTCATCAGAACGACGTCCCTTTTTGATAGAGTAATAGTGATGACGTGTCATATTGTGAATGACTGTACCGATTACGTAGACTTGGCACGTAATGATTACGTCGACCAATGAGAACACAGGAAGTATTATGGAAATGTGTATAAATACTGACTATCATTATGATAATAATCATTTGCTCTGAAAACCTTATCAAGTT
>JAQIWE010004046.1:0-11158 GCA_034698565.1 Campodea plusiochaeta | reverse complement strand
TTTGTTTATGCGTATCACTTGTATTAAATGTCTCTATTGGATCTAAGTATCTGTACTATTATGTTGGGACAATAAACGTTATTATTATTTTTTATATATTTGAATATGACTCCTGTTTAACATGGACTAAAGGACAAACCTTCCTATTGTAACTATTTTTGTATCAATTAAAATATTCCGTTGGCATACATTAAGAGCCCTCCACCTAAAATTAAAATTCAGAGAGGTCGAAATTTAAAATTTGTATTACTCACCAGGAAGGAATTTAATTCAAAAATGATAATTTAAGTAGTTTATAATAGATTTTTTGAATTTGCAAAAACTATTTTCAGATAGTACATGTTCGTGCAATGCGTTTCAAAGATTAATAATTTTGTCGAGTGTTGTTCTTAAAGACTTTGTTAAGGTAAATGGGATACCGATCATGCCATGCAGTTGTGAAAATCTTTGGGTATACTGTATACTGGTCTGAACATGGTGCCAAGAGTTTATGTCGTGGTCTATAAGAATAAAGCTGGCTATTATCTTATTAATATATATACATCCATAGTAGTTTCCCTCCTTAAGTCATTATTTACAGAGATCATTTATATTTTTTAAAATGAAAATGTCAATTATAGAATGCAAAAAAACAATGAACGGATCCATGAAAAATAAACTTTAATTACGAAATTTCCTCTGCTCTATCACGATAACTGACTTTGAGTTAATATACGTCGTTAATCATAATATCAAAGATACGAAATATTTCTGATGATATTAATTTTAATAACTATATACACCTTTCTAACACACGATGACAGTATCCATTAAAACGAGTCATGACGCTCAAGTTAACACAATTAATTCCTTTCGTGTAAATTAATTAAATACGTGTTAGTTTGGAATATACAGTATAGAAGGAGAATGCAAAATCACTATCAATATAATGGATGGGTAAATAATTGGATTTAGTTCAATCAGGAACATAATAGGAGGGGGGAGGGGGTGCGAACTACGACGATATACTGTTTAAATTCATAATGCAACTGGAACTCTTGCTACTTCAGTTATTTTTGAACTGAACTGTTCTTGAACTTTTTACCAACTCACTCCAGGAATATAATGTTTTTTAAATCTTAAGAACCCATATCGATTAGCTCTTCAAAATTGTTTTGACAGTAAACCCATTGTTGTCCACTTGCTTGGGTGGTTCAAATTCTCTATTTTCTATATACAAATCGCAAGAAAGTCAAAGAATTTAAACAGACTAACAAGGGATTATCAGTTGGCGGTTGTCAGATATACCCTTGATGAGTTAAACGGTGAGGGTTCTTATGATTTAAAATACAGTATAGTGTATGAGTAGAAGGAATTCCATTTTTAGGGACGTGACATATACATCTTATTTTTACAGGATTTTCATTCTGTATTAACATTAAATAATAATTCCATTTATAATATCAAAGTTCTGCAAAATGCAATTCACTCATTAAATTCTACAATTGAAAAAAAATGTTAAATATTGTATTTATGGTTTTGAGAAGATTACAGAGTATACTCGATAATGTTCAAATAAAAATCTTTTCTGTATAAAAATTTATTGTACTATTTCAACTAGTTTCGCTTCTATCTTTTGTAATAGAAGCGAAACTAGTTGCAATAGTACAATAAATTTTTATTCAGAGAAGACGAAAGCATTGTTTTTATTTGAACATTATTGTTAAATTTGATTTAGTTTGTCGATTTTGTATTCCAAAATGAAATATTGTAGTCGAACCCTGAAAGCACAACATTCTGTTTTGTAAATGGTGGCATGTAATATGGTATCAAATGCCAAAACTGTGTATCACATTACTATATAGTGTAAGGACGTTTCTGTGTACACGAATTATGTCTTTTTCTAGTACATGTACAGCACAATATACCGGTTTGCATTCCCAGTATTTAATTTTGTGTGTCATTGTTGACAGTTGATTTTCGGTTTTAAATATGTTTATTTTCATTTTCATTCTTGTATATTAATGCAATTCATGCTTAAAAAAAGTTCTAAAAATGAAAATTTTATTACTTCAGATAACAGATCATTTCATGATGCCTAAAAAATAAAAATGCCCATTGGGTCCTTGTGCCTCAAGTATTATAAACTTGTACGAATGAATCATAAACAGCAATGCAATATGTTCGCATTTTACCTTGTCCTTGTTATTCAAAGTTTTTACATTATTTTAATCTGAGGAAAGCATTTGGTGTGATAACACATATATTTATTTATTGCAATTCTGTAATGTTTATATTATTTTATTAATTTTTAGTTTTGCTATTTTTGTATATTGTAATTTGCAGGCTTCTTCCTGATGATGAATCGCAATGATTTGAAACATGTAGAAAATAAAGAATTGCTGTAATGCAGAGAAGGGCAAATTTATATTTCAACCTATAGAACATTCACCCCTGAGTCATTAAAGGAAAGTCCCAGTCAATTAAAATTGTACTTACAAATGAATCCAATAAAAAAAAATTGCAAAAACAAAAACGGTTTGAGCAATTCAAGAGAACTCAGCAACTTTCCACCATCTTCGAGGAGAACGAATACCTCTCGCCAATAGTAAAGATTTCATTGGCCACGGGTTTGAATCATGAGCAGTGGAATTCTTCTAAAAAAATAGTGATAATTATATTTAAATATTAGTTTATACGACACAAAATATTATTAGTTTATATGTTTTATTAGTTTATATGACACAAACTACATTCCGATATTTTGTGTCCAATAAATAAATAAATATTGAAAAAAATATGAAGCATAATCGATTCGGATTTTTGAATACGGAGAATAATAATCGTCTTATCTCTAGAAGGTTTCATAAGTCACTTATTACTAACTCATTTCAAGACTTGTCTTGTCCGCAAAGATAACCGAAAACTGTCTGTGTTGTTTTCTAAAGCGAGAAAACCATTTCAGCGTCCTTCACACTGGACTAGCGCATTGAAAAGTAGATCAAGTCAATTTTATTACTCTTTTTGAACTTTCTAACTCAATTTGACTTTAAAAGAAACTGTTTGACGTCAAATGCCTGTAGATTGTGGAAAGAAAACATCATTATGTCAGGATAGCGTTGACTCAGTGCTACAGAAAAGCTTCGTGATTTATTTACACTGTTTGCTGTATATTCATCTGCTAATCATATTTTCTCATGAGGCGAGATATTTGAATTTTCAGGGGATTTTCCTGGCTTTCTTTGCGGACTTTATGAATAATTATTCTACGAGAGCAGAAAAAGTATGCATCGCAAATGAATTTGTTTTGTGCTGGAATGTAACTTAATATATTTTTTAGCATTTTTGTAATGTGAAATCATCGGGAAGCTAAATTTGAAAGTACAGTACATTGTTGTATTAAATGAATAATGAAATTATAATTATTGTTATTGATAATCAGTATCAACAATGGATAGATGTAATCAGCAGTATTATAATTGTTTATTTTATTTTTAAGCACCGTAATTTACTATAATATGGATTAACTCTATTTAACATTACATTATTTGAGACAGATTTTTTCAGTTGTTAAAAGTTGTAACTACAATGTACATGTACAACCGTCAACCCCGAAAATAACGTATTTTAATATTATATTAACACATAATTGAATTGCAGAGGTTTCTCTATTCATATGAAACTTTTCGAAACATGTAAAGGTGCTGAAATAACTGAAGAGTTGTGGCAAGACTTTGGTGTCTCATGTCATTTGAACATCTTTTAACTTATAATGGCAATACTTTCGGTGACCTATTTAAATGGTAAATCAGACATGTCATGTTGACGAATTCTGATGAAAAGACACACCATATACAGAACAGTGTGGAGGTTCTATCCACACTATGGATCTCCACCGACACTACAGTTCAAAGCATTTTTAAATTATAAAAACCAAGAATCATCTGTAATGTGACAGACAAGATCAAATTAATACGACCTAGTGTACACTAGGAGCGTATACAGAAAAAAAAACATGAAAAAACTCCGAGAAGATGAAATAGGTTTCGCCACTGCATTTTTATTACCTACTTCTGATAATGTTGAGTACTGAATTCATTATTATTTTTCATCAGAATCATGAATGAAATGTCGTAGATGTCATTTGGTCTCAATATCAAAGCCATAGAGTGCAGTCCCAAGAGTTCAAAACTGCAACTAGTTTCAAATTCAATGTTTCCTTGGACAAACATGCACTCAAAATGTAATGCAACTTTTTATTCTTTATGCAATTCATTAATATTTCAAGATTTTTGAAAAAAAAAAAAATAATAATAATAATGTTGTGTTTTTTATGCGTTATAAATATTATGTTAATTCTAAAATACTGTCTCTTATTGTTGGTAACTTGGACTAAAATATGAAAAAATGTATATGTTCGTCGACAACGTTTTCAAAATAAATATAGAAGGAATAATTGCAAAAACGCGCAAATTACTTATTGACAAACGTTAAAGCAGAAGAGATCTTCTCTAAAATAACAGCAATATTGGCACCTCAATAAAACAAATAAGTAAAAGTAATGTTTCCCCCATGATTGTGATTATCTGTTTGTCTATCTACGGTTTGCTTGTTACCTTTTAGCTCAAATTCAGTAGAGCAGAACTCTTGGTTCTGCTTTGGGAAGTTTCAAAACTTTTGGGAAGTATGTGAAATTCTACTTCTGAGAGACATGGATTTACTATTGTTCAAGTTTTCGATTGATAAAACCATAAATGGGACAAAAATATTTGTCAATATTTTAGAGATGATCATTTAATACTTTTACCCTACCGTCTTGCTAAAGTAAAATAATGATCTTCACTGAAATATTGACAAAGATATTGTATAATTTACTGATTTATCAATTGTAATATCAGAAAACGCGGGTTGCAAATGGTATAATTAATTTATGTGTACAATAAATCACTGAATTCAAATGTAGTAATCGACGGGGTATAGTCACTTCCAAATTACGGTGTAAACGCAAAAATTTTGCAGCGAAAGTCCCCACAATTTGCAATGAAAACGTATAGTGAACTCCCTTTTAAACAAAACTGATGTTTTACCCCAGCTGAAAACAATTCTAAACAATTCTACCTTTTTCCTGTATATTTCCAGGACCTTCTCTTACTGGAAGAGCAGGAGGGTTCAGTGAACTTCAAGTTCGGAGTTCTTTGCATGAAAAGTGGCCAAACGAGCGACGACGCCATTTTCAGTAACGGTGAGTAATGAGAAAACTAACAAAAGAAATATGTTTATGTGTTATTTGTCATGGAAATTGGATGAATGGAGGGATATTTTATGAAAAAAGTGTAATTCGTCTTTGGGGTTTTATTGTAGTTTTGTCACCAATTTTTGTTGTTGATGACATTGTTATTTTTGTTGCTTTATTCGCGGAGGCGATGTTCGGAATTTTTCATATTTCTCGTTTGTTAGGGATGTCAGCGATTTATTGTAAGAAATGACAATTATTTATTGGTGTGGAATAAAATATTAAGATATATTTTTTTTTATGCTCGCCGTGCTGAGATTAAGTGACGTATTCATGTTTAAAATATTTCTTGGGTCTGGCCACTTATAAGAAACAAACTAATTAGCTTCAGGACGTTTCACCTTTATTAATAAAAGGGTTTTATCAACTGTACAATAAAAGTTTGAAAGGAAGAAGCTTCAATAATTCAGGAGTTGACCAAAAAGCAGACAATGAGAATACGGAAGCCATCCACATTGCCAAAAATCGTGATGCTGCTTTAAACGATGATAACGGATTCGGGTTGAATGTATTTTGGTTTAACTTTTTTAAGAATGAGGCTTAATGTTTAAAAGTAACTGTGTAAATATTTCCCTTTGTAAACATTTTGTATTTTGTGAAACTTTTCAAACTTTTATTGTACAGTTGATAAAGCCTTTTTATTAATAAAGGTGAAACATCCTGAAGTTAGTTAGTTTGTTTCGTATAAGTGGCCAGACCCAAGAAATATCTTAAATATATTTTTCTTTGTTATATTAGGACGTTAACTTTTTATATCTCTGCTATCGTACATTGTGAGTATATGAAGTTATTTTTTTGCTTATTTTGTTAATTTGCTATTATAAGTCGGAGGAAACTTGTGTTGCAGTAAACGCAGCAGTGTAGTTATTTCCTCAGAAATGGTAGAATGTTCACATGCTAATATTAATTTTCTATAATTATTTTCGTATAATAATATTCTCAATATGATCAACGAGAAATAAAATATGTATTATTACTGACAAAAACATCCAATAAAATGTTTCCTATTTTCGTTACAGTTGAATTCAGCCACTGAATTACATGATCTCATTAGTTTTATGATTTCAATGACATCAACTCTAAAATTGTACTGATTAATAGAGATTTAATTTTGAATAACTGAACTGAAATATCCATAAAATATCAATATGTATGCCTTGAACCATACATAGTAAAACATTGTGTATTCTATCATTCATCCTTTTTCAGTACAACATGCTTTTTACGATGACAGTTTTCTTTATAGTCACTCTCTGAAAGTAATGTCCCTTAATATTCGTTTCTCATAATTAATGTTTCTCATAATTTCTTTGTTTCTCATAATATTTCAGTATGAACAGCGAAAATTAAAATAGTTATTATTGATGAGAAGTGCCTCTAGCAATAAAGCGCTTCCGATTTTTGTCGCTGTTGAATTCAGTCACTGGATTAAGCGATTAATTTCACTATTTCTATGGCATCAGCAAATCTAAAAAACTGTGTAATATACAGTATACTGTATGATACTGATTACCTTTGACTTAATTCCGAATAACTGAGTTTAAAATTACATAAAAATATCTATACATCTGCTCTAAAGCAAATTACAGTACCTAAAACATATCGTAATCTATAATAATTCATCCTCTTCGCTATACAAAATACTTTTCACAGTGACAATTGATAGTCCTACTGTATCAATGCAAGATTATACCCCCATGAAAAGATGTATTTTAGTTCCGCATGAATTGAGCATGTGTCTATGGAACAGTTAGAAGGATTAAAATTCATGTCATGACCTGTATTGAACCCTAAGTACGCACGAATGAGCTTCAGAATTAAAAGAACACAACAAATTCTAGGGGAAAAGAGGAACAAGTGAACAGGAATAACTTTCGTTCAAAATTATAGACATGTATACCTTTTAAGGGTGTCGCCATATTGACAAATTGTGCTGGGTTTTTATTTTTAAACAATTCAAAACTGGGGGTTTAAAGGAAAATTATTTCGTAAGTTACTGCAACATTAATAACTACCTAACAGATCTTCCTCTAAAAACACGGAAACTCCAAATATATGGTTTAGTACAGAGGAATATGATTTTAATTTTGACATTTTAATAAACAGGCAATTGGGAATGATTCGAAATATTCTCATCTCACATGCAAACCTTTTTTTACTTTTTTTAATCTAAAATCTTTAGCTCATATTCTGAAAACTGAAAGGCATTTGTGAAAAATGAATTAAATAATTAGGAAGAAACGAAATTATTTTTCCTTCTTTCTTACACTGATAACATATCATAATAGAAGCAAGTTCAATGCACTTTCCTGCAATGGACATTGTTGTGCTGAAGAACCGAAAAAGGAAAAAAAAGTTCTTAAAGAACAAAAAAACTTATGGGATGAATTAAATTCTTCTATTGTTGGATTTATTTTAACCGACTGCAGTTTGGGCTTTTAAAAAGCCATTTTCAAGGCAATTGGTGAAAATTTAAAATAATAATGATGGCTGTTAACAATAAGTAAGTTGCCTTCTTATTGTTAACAGCCATCATTATTATTTTAAATTTTTACCAATTGCCTTGAAAATGGCTTTTTAGAAGCCGAAACTGCAGTCGGTTAAAATAAATCCAACAAATAGAAGAACTTGAAGGCGGATTTTTAATTCATCCTATAAATTAGTTCTTCTGGTTCATTCAAAAGTTTAATCGTAACAAAAAACTTGTTTTGGGCACAATAACACATTAAATATAATTGAACGTCACTCTGAATTATTTTTAGTTTTGAATTATTATACATGTACTTCTTATAAAGAACAATATTTGAAAAGTTTTTATGAATACTCAACACAAAAAAACACTTTATTGCACAGAGAAATTTGAGTATTCCCGCAATGCAGATTTAGTGTATACCATCCGAAACTTTAAATAGTGGTGCATCAATATTTTCTCTCACTCTAGAAGCAATTTCATTCGTTGCTGCTCTAAAAAAGTCCCCTGGGAAGGTGCACTTATTCATTAATTGGTTCTATCTCTCACTTTCTCTCTCAAGTCCAAACTGTCTTTCCAATATATTTTAACTTCAGAGAAATTGAAGCTCAGCGCATTGGATGGAGCGATTTGCAAGGATAGTGTTCATTTATTTTGTTTCGTTAATGGTAAAAAGATACATAATTCATGACATAAATATGTTAGTTTGTGTGTAATTTGAAAGTGTGGAATATAAGCTTTTTTTTCTTGGGAAATTATTATACACGTAAATATCATATTCAAATGACAATAAGATTTTTTTTCGTTAACATTTCAGAAAATTATATATTGAAGAATAGAAATGTCAAAATGGAAATCCATAAAGGTTTGAACTATCAATTGGAAATGAAATTAAAACTTTCTGATAATAAAGTTCTCTGAGATAATTTTATTTTCTAATTAATCATCAACCTAAAATTGCAGTTAGTAAACAATGAAGAATTTTGTGAACAAAATTTAAACAACTCCACTGGTGTTTTTATCGATAAGAGAAAATTATAGTTGATATTGAATTATCGTGTCCAAATTAGACATTTGAAATTTCACTAACGATATTTGAAATGCCAATAACGATAAGAACACTCCATATTATGACAGTACATTACCGAGAATCTTAATTATTTAGTTTTTTTACACATAACAAATGTTAGTAAGGACAACATAACGTAACACTTACAATATTAGCCAACACCAATCCTTCAAAAAGCACAATTTTACAACCAGCCAACCCGGTTAACTCAACTACTTCTTTGGGTTGAATACCTTATTTCTCACATCAACCCAAACTTTCATTAATCTTCTCCACTTTTTCTTTTCTTCTTTCGCAGAGGTTGGTAGCAATGACTTTGACAAATTCGTCAGCCTTTTGGGTGAGAAGATTAGACTCAAATCCTGGGATAAATTCAGAGGTGGACTAGACGTCAAAGGTAAATATTATGCGAGGAGGATTAATGTATGTAGAATTGTGTTGAAATGTGCGTGAAATATTGCAAATATTTTCATTTGAATCAAGAATTTCTCGTGACATCTTTGATGGATAACATTATATTTTAATAGTGTTGATCCGTCTTTAGCCTACTCGATTATATATTTTCTTTTTTAGTTTACGAATTATGTGTACTTAATTATTACTGCTATAAATGAAAATATACTGCTGTTTTTTTGTTTTTTAATGTATTTTCAGTAAAAGATCATTTCATATTATAAATTGTACGGCACTTACAGCACAAATGATTAAATTACGTATTAGTCAAAAAGGCAACATAAAGAGACTTCATTTTTATATATGAAAAACTTTTCCGAAAAATATTATTTATACTCCAATTAATTATACGTGCAGCAATCAACAGTATTTTGCTGCAACATCATCGATCGATATCCTCATACTGTATCAAATTACACTATTTTATAAATGTATTTTGGAGATTAACAAAGGTTTTCGAATATAATTAAGGAATCACTTTTCGATTGAATGAGCCAATCCTTTGTTGAAAATAGAGTTTATTGGTATAATCTTGACACGTGTTTCGGAACTGTACGTTCCGTCTTCAGAAGTTTAAACATAGGAGACTAAATTAAACGACTGAACACATGCAAAACAACAACAAGATTATACAAATAAACTCTATTTTCAACAAAGGATTGGCTCATTCAATCGAAAAGTGATTCCTTAATTACACTATTTTCTTTTTATATGAATGTAACAGCATGCTATCAATTTCAAGTAATATATATCTGAGTACACGTGCAAATAAATAATGACATTATTCTTACTGAACTATATAAAATACATCCAAAAGAACACAGATATTCTCAAATGACACCGAACCCATTTCTATCGCACAGAAACATCGTGCAAAAAGTCTTCTTAATTATTCATAAACCCAAATGACCTATTAATTAACTTAATTTCATTTCCATGTATTTCATAGGTGACATGACTGGTATGTATTCTGCATATACAATATACGAGGGACATGAAATCATGTTTCATGTTGCAACTATGCTGCCTTATTCCAAGAACAACAAGCAACAGGTAAGAATAGATTGTCAAAATGAAAAATAGTTGGGTGGAGATTTTTGCTGGAATATAATTATTATGTTTGTATTTTTAAAATGACAGTGATTTATATACGTATCAACATAAATGTTTGGATTAATGAAAGACCATATCTGGATTGATAATTATTTGAAGATTTCTGGAAATAACTTCTAATTTCTTGACACCAATTCGTCGCCGAAATGACGTAAGGGCGTATCGCATTTTTCTTTATTTTTCAGGAGAGCAATTTTAAAATCTTTTCCCTATTATGTCGACGAAAAACGTTAATCGCTACAGAGGCTGAATTATTTGGTAGATTTCAGTTTTTAAGCACTGATTTCAATGCTTGGATGTCTCTTTTAAACCTTTTGAAATCAAAAAAAAAAAATGACAACGTCAGACTTTGCTGGAATGCCAGTTTTCCATGAACTTTGAGATGTGTCTGTATGACTTTCATGCTCTAGAACCCTCATTTATTGGAATTGAGTCACGCCAGTAGGACTAATCGAAAGAGCTCGTCGAGCCGATTCTAATTATACATATAAAAATTTCAGCTCAAGTGGGATTCGAACCCATGACCTCAGTCTGTCCAGAACCGTGTTCTACCAACTGAGCTGTTGAATCCGACAAATTTTTCTCATTCTTAACTTTACATAATAGTTGCTCGTCAAATAGAACCAATCAAATTGCATATTATAGTGCACGGTTCTGGATAGACCATTTCATTTATAATATATATTCCTTTGAAGCTTTTAATAATTTAAGATTCAGTCTTAGTATTTCGTAGTTCCATGCTTCCACAACTACGGGGCACCACCTGCGGCCACTCCTAGTG
>JAQIWE010004045.1:0-11161 GCA_034698565.1 Campodea plusiochaeta | reverse complement strand
GGACCCGTGACCCGAGACCCGGTGACCCGGACCAAGTTGGTGACCCGAATGACCCAAATGACCCGGTTCATCTCTGCCCTGTAGTATATTATGAGCGTATTCTGTAGTCCAGTAAAAGTTTATGAAATATATAGACTTTCTTATTATACCCGTAATCTCGTATATTGTTGTGAACAGCGCTAAAAAGGTGATATATTTTTACTCTTATTTTCTACATAGGCATTTGGTATAATTTTCACTTGTTCCGTTAATTTGACCTTTCATACACTAACTGAAACACTAACACTAACTATATTAAACATGTTAGAAATTACAGCCAGAAAAATATACTACTCTATGACATTTTTATTATTTTGCAAAAAGTTATGAATTCCACAATACAGGAAATGAGACCGCTACAGTCTTTTAGAGGACTTCTGCTTGAGATCCAACTTTCTAACTTTCGTTTTACCTTGTTAGTTATATATTAGATGATGGCATATAGATGGAGATTATTTTCACAAGTGGATTATGGTAGGTTGTCACATCAAACGCCTTTACTAGATGAAACTCATTTGCACACTTCACTCATACGACAAATCTGTTCTTTGCGCTAACTCCAGATATTTCAGTAATTATAGGTATTATGAAATTTTGTTTTATACGTACTGAAACTACCATTTTATACACAAAGTGTATCAAACAGAATAACTTTTTTCAGATCAGTGAGATAGGTGTATGCATCGTTCAGATCAGTGAGGTAGGTATATATGCATCGTTCAGATTTTTTAAGCTCCCAGAAATGATTCTTTTAAGGCTTCGGAATATCAAATATTTGTAAAACATTTAAAATGTTGAAAAATAAAACGCTTCACTATAAATGTTACGTTTACTTTAAAACAAATCTCTTCGACATGAAATAATTACTTTATAGACTTTTTAAATTATTTGTGTAGTCGACAACAGTATAAATCTATGAAGTGAAGTTTAAACCTCCTTGCTGTCAGTCTACCTCTTGTTCTGACACTTTTCTAATACTCAACAGAAAAGCTAAGAAAAAAAAGTATGAATGCAATAAATGTTGTCCAATACCCTTCCAATATTCTTGATCGATCCAATCTTCCAACAAAAGCAACAGGTTCATGAACATTCTTTTCATTCTCTTCTCGCCTCAAGGTAAAGAATATAGAATTAACTTTTGTCTTCAAAATTCATTTCGAGAAACAACAAACGTAATATACTATTTATTTCTAATATAGGTTTCATCTTCTCTTCTACAATCCACGTGGAGAATTTGTTGCTTCAATTGAATGTTTTATAAGACTGTAGTGTTGTTGAGTAATGTACACTGTATCTGTTTCACAGTATATGATAGAACGGCTAATACAGAAAAGAAAGATTACAATATTCTACCAGATAGATTGAGCTGCTTCCTTCAAGATCTTCATAATATCATAAAATGCTATGATTTGTATACATTTTTCTTTGATATAAGCTGTAAAAATGTATATTTCTAATTAACAACATTTAATACACTTTACAATCTTGTATAATTATTATAACCATTGTTTTTCTTACATTGTAAAATTGCATTATAATTGTCCTGTTTCTCCAAATATATTGTAAAGCACGTGTTGACAGATTTATATACTTGTATTGTTATTTTTCTAGTTCAATTCAATTCAATTACTTTATTGTTACAACGTCCCTTTTACAATAACAAAATATTACAGGTAATAATTATAAAAAAACATCGAATATATACACATAACTATGCTCGTAACTATGTTACATTAAGAATATTATAAAATGTTATACAAGAGATAAACACAACTTTTGTTTTTCGAAGACTTTTAGTATTTTACTCATATGATCAGATACTGCATAAATGCAAAGTTTCAAACTGATTGGGAAATTTTGGTCTAAAATAACTGCACTAATAGATGCATTAGTAAATAGATGGTAAATTCATTATTAAATACCTTAACTGTTATAATGTGATTTGAAAAGTTTCTTTGCACTAACAACTTATTAATAATTTCTTCAATTTCATTGAATTATAAGTGACTAAACAACCTAATGGATGTAGAATATTTTTATCTTGTAAATCTTCCGTCAAAACTCTCTACTTATCTTGATTAAAAGTAGAACAGAAAAGTCTTGAATGTTTTATATGATGTATAGAATGTTCTTTTTCTCTCTAAAGAGAGATGGTGTAATTTTTGTTTCCTTTAGTAGAGTATTAGCGGATGGAAAAAGAAGAAAAAGCTTCTCTCATTTGTTTGGTATGCATATGGTTTCCCACAACTAACTTAATCCATGTCAAGGAGAAAGTGTCTTCTCTTGATCATTTGTTTCCTGGTTATATGCAAATAGAAACCACTGGAAACAGTTGATGAACAACCTTTTCTAAGCTTTACCAATTTCAACACTAATTTGCAATCCCTAATTACTTTTTTCCAGCTTCTGAATTTTCGTCATTCACTTGTCTTCAACTTCATATTTGTGGCTGAGAGGACTTCTATCTACCTCTCAAAGAAATAATGAAATTTAATAGACGAGATGAACTTTAATGTCGAAACTGAACGATTCTTATCCTTTTTCCTCTTCATTAATAAGACGTAATGAAATTACTTTCTCATGTATGAAGTTGTATGAAGATAATCGGTTCACAGTATTTAATTAAATGGAAGATTAGAAGAAAGATTCATCTGAAGATTAAAAATGTTTTATGGGATTTATTTCACTTATTTTCAACTTGAAAATCATTTTCTACATCTCTTTCAGAATATTCATTTATAATATTCTTTGTTGAATTTTCTACTTCATTATATCATTACATAAACATATAAAATGAATTAACTAATACAGTATTATAGAAACTTCCTATTTAACAGAAGAACATCGGAAGGAAAAGAATAATGAATGTTAATAGAATAATTTATTCTGTCATTACTACTTCTATGTTTTAAAACACATATATCTCCAATTTTTTTTTGGAGGAATAATATGAATACTTGAAAATGGAAATAAATAAAATGAAGAAAAACTTTTTGGAATTTATTAATATTATTTTTTTTACTTTCTTCTAATCATGTTATTTGTTTGCTAATTCCAAACATATACCACTCAAATATCCAATACAAACATACAATTTAACTCTTATATTCAATTATACTTTATGGATAAAATATATATACGTCAATTCTATTTTAAACTTCAAAAAGGTTTCATAATAGATATCAAATACATTATACAGTAAAATGAAAATGGAAAAGTGACTAATTAATTAAAAGTATATGAGAATTACATATTGTACATGTATAGAGTATTTTATACAGGTGAACCTCTTGAATTGAATCAATATCTTCTAAAGTTCTAGTCATAGAGTACAACAAATCAGCATTCATTGTTGAGTAATATTGTAAAACTGATAATTATGTTTCAATTATACTGGAAAATGCTGATATAACACTGCCCTTCATGTTTAGAAAAGTTTCACTTTAATAGTGGAATATTTTAATGAACTTTGTAATGTAACATGCGAATCAGAGATCGACAGCAGCTTAGCGACTTGATCTCTGTTTTTTTTAGTAATCATCATATTACTAATAATTGTAATCTAGCTAACTATTCAAAAGATGAATCACACCTACAGTACGATCAACTAAAAATATGCCTTTTTAACGCGAAAATTCAAGTACAACATACTCGTACAAGAATAAATGAAAATGAATCGTATTTACTATTTACAAGTAGTTGAACTAAATATTTTATGAAAATTTTACCATCACGACACAGCAAAATCGAAAGTATTCAGTCTAACTACAAAATAATATTTTTTCTCCTCAACTCTACCAAAATAAATTTCTTTGATAAAATTGCTGCGTACGGTAAATAATAGGAAAGTGAAATAGAGGTACTTATCAACGCCTGCTGAAGGTGTCTACAATCGATTATATATTTAAAATAGGAATTTTTAAAATGAAATGTAAATATTGTTAATTGCTTTTAAATAGAATTTTCTGCTCCATTGATCAATGCGCCTTGTTTTACCATTTAATTTGATATAAGTTTTATTTATGCGGATTCAATAGTCGATAAGCAATGCTCCGATAAAGCATTATCCTATTTAAACTCATGTTACATTTATTGACTTGACTAAGAGTGAGGGCTTAAAGAGGTTTTATGAAAATGGTAAGAGAAATGAACAGCTATACTGCCTGTTTCTCACATTAGTGGGAAAACTACTAAACCCTTGCGTCATATACGACAGCTAAATTCACAGAGTACTACAAGCAGAAGCTATCGCTTCTCAGATAGTTATATTTAAACAAATGTTAGAGGACGTACATTTACCAAGATATTTTGTATGAAACATATAAATAAATTAATACAATAAGAATCATTACTGATGTCAATTATTTATTCCCAAAACTCATGGAGTTGATGTTCTAACATGTTGTGTTTTTTTTTCGTTTGTTCCTCAAAAGATAATGCAAGTGAGAATGTATTAATGTAAACATTTATATGTATAAGTTTCATTCAGAAGTTCAAATTGGAAATAAAGTGAAAAGTATCTCTTAGATTCGATCTAACTCCATGACCTTAATCAGCAGCAGATGATAATATTCGCTTCGCCTATGCCATGTCTGCACCTGTTCACATTTTGTGAATATTTAAAATGTTGATGGATTTCAATATTATTGAGATTTAAATGAGAAAGCATCTCATCCTAGTAAGTTTACCACACACACACACACACCAGGCAGTGCAAATTACAACTACATAATACAATTTCAATTAATTCATGTAATTTATCGAAAACTAGAAGTGAATGAACTAAGGAAAATTAGTATTCTATTTCAATTTGTTATATAACTTCAGTATTTTCCAAAAGAAATTTTTATATCGCAGTGAAGTTGAAATGTTGTTTTTCAGCTGGATTTAAATACATATTATAATTTACAACTTCACACAAACAAAAATAAAGAAACATCAGAAACAACAATTCAAAATGTATAAAAAATACTATAATGTAAATATCATAATATTGTTTTACGAGGACATAAAGTAAGCTTTGTAATACAAAATTGCTGTAGACAAAATAACTTTTAGTATTAAATTTTACTCCCAAACCGAAGCAAAGTCCACAGAAGAAAATAATGTTCTATACTCAGAAAAACATTTTACATTCTAATGGATTAAAAGAAATGTACTCTTTCATACACGAGTAGAGGCTTTGAGGAGCATTTCATGTTGGTTCTATAATTATACAGAATATATGTATATAATTATATATAGACTCCCACTTTTGAAACACAATGGGAATAGTATATTGTCCAGTTAATGTGAATCCTCTTAATACTACTGTCACTCCATACCAATTGTATCTATTCAAATCCTACAAAGGATTATTCCTGTCACAGTATAGTAGACAAAAATACAATCGATAACAATTATTTCACAGCAGGTTTAAAAAATGAATATTTCATCCATATAGAAGAAATTGATTTAATGGTTTTGTTTGTATAGATCAATTTGTTATACCACATGCCCAGATTTACAGTATACTTCAAAGTTCAAAGCTATTATTCTTTATTTAACCAATAAAGGCAATGAAAGTATAAAAAGTATAAAACTTCAGATAATAATCAAATAGAAGGAATTCTATCGAATGTGAATGTTGTAACTGTTTCAAAAATTCAAACTAATTAATGTTTTCGTTTTTTCAACATATTTTACCTTATAACAATAAGCAACTTGTATAAATATTTTGCTCAATAACTTGTTTATTCTGACTATGTGAAATTATTGTGGAGAAATTATTTCTAAATAACAGTGAAAGCAATTAAATATCATTTCTCTTTACAGCAGCAAACATCAATATCATTTCTGTTCGCAGCAATACTCTTCTCTCCATGGTTAACGACAGTAAGACACAATAAGGGAATATTAAAATGGTTTAATCCTAGTGGTCGATTAAAAATTAAAAATAAGAAACATAATATTGAGCAGATCTTGTTTTCCGGGTGAGTGCCTTGACCGCATGGCCAACCTGCACCAACCTTTTTTTTAAGGTTTTAAAGTTGTATTTAAACCACTATTCCAATAGTGTAATAATCTACATATTACCAATAAGGGAAAGGACTATACTACTGTACTATAAACAATAAGTGTAAATAACCCATCAATTTAAATTTAATACTTCGAGAAGGCGAAGGATGACTAAAAGTGAATATTATAATGATGGTAGAGCTTATAGTGGATTATGTTAGAGCTTATAGTGTGGTCAATATAATATACAATAATAAAACCATGGAAAATATATGCAGATGATGTAAGAATTGAAACACACACAGCAGATTTAGTTTTCTGAGTTAACAATTTGTCCACTTGAACAACTTTATTCCAAAAGAAAAGAAATTGTAATTATAATAAATAAATATTTAAAATATGCTGAATATTAATGTGATGGTACTGTAAGTATGTATTGGTCAAGGGGTTAGGGAGCTCAGCACACAGAAAGAGAAGTGTGTTATATTTTCACATATTTTTCTTTATATAATTTCCCTCAGAAAGGTGCGAATATTATGGGCATAATTTTGAATTTATAAACTTTGATGAAAATAGTGCAAAATTTAACTGCTTTTTTTCTCAATTTTTTTAGTAAAAATATAAATGTTTGAAACATAATATTATATGAATATTTAAAGTAAAAAAATCTAACACCTTCACGAAAATGGACGGCTTTGGTTTACTTTAACTTAAATACATTCTTGTACAGATTGTTTGCTTTATTTATTTTATATCTATTGTACAGTATATAATTTTAGTACACCTGTATGATAAATTGCTTGTATAACACATAAGTCTTAAAAGCTATATAAATTAGAGGCCATTTTGTGGTGGAAAAGTGCTTTGAAACCATTTCCCTAGTGAAAATGTTTGAGTATCATACTTGCTAAACTTTGTTAATGGAAAAAAGAGAGTTTATTAATGTGAGGAGAAACTCTTGGGATATCGCTTTAAAACATTCTCATAGGACATTGTGCTCTTAAAGGTTCAAATAATGTACTCATAGTTACGGGAGTTTTAAAATAAAAGTAAAAATTCACACCTGCTCTATTGAATACACATGAGTCTACTGGTAATTCCATTTTCTAAACCATAATGGGAATGAGAAAAAAGTTCCATCAGTGTAAGAATAAAAAGTGAAATATACAGAAATGGTATACTATTATTTATCGTAGGATATATAGCCGATAAAGAAGGGTTTGGTTAAATAAACATATTCACGAATGAAGAATACGTCACAGAAACGATAGAGTATATATTTATAATACATCAATTAATATTAAAACTCTAACCTTATATGACTTTGTAATATTACCAAATCTCATTTATTTTCAAAGTAAAAACTATGATATCTTTCCTATTGCCTATATCATATAATATATTTTTCATTTGTTAACTTAAAATGTAAAAGAGTTTCCTTATTACTGAATTTAATGAGAATTTATCTTGTTAAAATAAAATAAATGGTATTTTTGAAGCAGTCATGAATCTGTCCATTTACTTTTTCTACTCGTGATCATTTCATACACGCCCAACGGAAGTAATACTTTTTTTTCACTTTACTTCTAAAAGGGCTTTTTAAAGAGATTTTCTTTCACTCATAAAACGACGCTAAGTCGAAACCCTTGTATTCTACGCTTACGACAAAATCTATATGTTGAACTGTGAAATGTTTCTTATATTTGGAAAGTATTTGAACAAATACTAAAAAATGTTTATTAAGTAGTGATGATGAATAGCTATAGTAATATAGTGCAGTGATACAATAAATGTATGAAGTTGATACACTGTAAATTGAGAAATTGGTATTATCTTGTAAACATCCAAATACTTGATGATGCAGAATGCTAAGATGTAGAATTCTATGACGTAGAATACTAGGATGTAGAATGAAGTTTACTGAGTCATACAAAACAAATAACATCTTGAAAGGAAAGAGATAGGTTAATCTACTATAGACTGAAGTAAAGGTATATTGTGAAACATTCAACTAACACTTCTATGTTGTTACATTCTCAAGCAGAAGGAAATCAAATATATTGAAGTTTATACAGACATTCTTAGAATACTGAAGTCTCTACTTTAGATTCTTCTTAATGTATTTTCAATGTATTTCTCTAACTGTTTAATTTCTAAACTGTACATATATATTTATCTACATTCGTTTCATTATTAAAACACTTAATCATTCAAATTTAAAATAAGAATATTTTATACTCGAAGAAAAGTTGGTGACGACCATGTCTGAATTCTAAATGATCTTTATGTGTATTTATAACAAAAATTGTACTACTAAATTTATTAATTATTTTGAGATATAATTTATCTCCATACTAATAGTCATTTTTATGCAATCTCTGATAACAGCACCCGAAGAAAATGCGAAAATTCATGCTGCTAATATAATGATCCAAATTTTTATTTTACTGATAGATTTGAAAATTCCACATTTAGTACTTCCATTGAATATAAATCAGTTTTAAAAATTTCAAAAAAAAAAAAAAAAAAAAAATCGCTCAGTAGTTTTTATGCAAGGGATGTTTCAAACATGACATTTTCCTTGTTCTCTAACACAAAACTTGAAGATTTTTTCACAGATATGGAAAATTGGAAATCATACTTCGGCTCAAGTGGGACTCGAACCCACGATCTCGGTCTATCCAGAATCGTGCTAGTTCATTGTCATTTCTAGTTCAGTGTCATTTAGTATGTGCAATTTGATTGCTTCTATTTGACGACTATGTAAATTAAGAATGAGAAAAATTCATCGGATTCAATAGCTCAGTTGGTAGAACACGGTCCTGGATAGACCGAGGTCGTGGGTTCGAATACCACTTGAGCCGAAATTTTTCTTGTTCTTAATTTATTTTTCCAATATATACATTTGATAAAAGTACTTAACTTGTAACTTCCAGATTTGTACCTTCAAAATTACAAATTTGAAGACAACGTTTTGCATGGTATAAATTAGCACATATTCTTTCACCTTTCTCACCAGTGCCTACAGCTTTAAGACTTAAATGTATACTAAACTAGTACTGCTTTTAGTTGTGTTTTTTCCTGCAACATGTCATTGTTCTTTCGTAGTTCACTTTTTTGTATAGTGTACATGGCCACAGACTATATCCCTCTGAAAATTTGTGACTGTAATCTAACCACAACTCTATATAGTGAAGGATCGACAACACTTTATATTCAACAATAATGAAAATTGTTTTTGCGATGAAGCGAAAGCTATTGATTTGAAATGAATAACCTCACCAACATTGTAAGGATGAGTGTTTTTGTAGAGAAACAGTAGTTTCTGTAGAAAAGCTACTGAAGAGTAAAAGCTACTCAAGAACCTGTAGAAGAAAACAAAAGATAGAATGGAGAAGATTTTGACTTTTCAAAGAGGAAGAATACAAAGGAAAGAGAATGGTTCGTCACTCCATTATTCACACAATATATATTATATCAAACTTATACAACACAAAAGTAACAGCTTTTATGGCAATATATAACTATAGAGGAAATTTCTCAAAGTAATTTACCTTAAGAACAATAACATTTCTTCACGTTACGGTACCAATATTGACTTATATAATATTATATCAGAACAATGATTTTACTATGGTTTAGAGGGTCTATCTTATGGGGACTACATACATCCATTTATATTTCAATTTTATTAAATTATTTATGGAAGGTATATTTTCTTTTTAGATACAACCTGCAGTGAAGCGCAGAAATATCTATTATTCTCGGTATGTTCGTTCCTCTATCTCGCGAAACAGCTCCTAAACGGCTAGAGATAGGTGTATAATAAAGATGAAAAAATGCACACACAAAAATTCCAGTTCATATTTTTATTTCGAGTCGATTGACCGAACTTTAACGAATATCGAGTCGATAAATCTTTTTTGTTTTGTAAACTTTGTAATGTGTAAAGTGCCGATTTACTAATACTCTGCACAATTAGCCAGTTACTCTTTATCCAAAATATCATGTATTAAGCAGCTAAAATAAATTATTATTATTATTCGAAGGGCGATTTTATCCTGATACAAAAAATGGTTCGATTTTCAAATTCGACCTAACTTCGACGAATATATGTAATCGATCTAAATTTCAGGTATGTCTAGTCGATAAATCCAATAGCAGTTACATATAGGAAAATAAATTTTCTTAGCTTTTTAGTATATCAAAACTCTGCTCTTTAAGAAGTGTCTCTATACGGATTGGTTAAGTTACATGGTGATAGTAAACTCAAAGAACATCGTAAAGAGGAGATATGATTGGTGGAAACTTGTTCTACGCCACCTAAGGCTCTTAGCAAAAATATTTACAGATTAACAGGTAGAATTTCTTCTTGTCTCTCTTTTAAAGAACAAGAATGAAAATATCAAAAATATTTACAGAAATTGCTGATTTGCTGCTATTATTCGGATTTAATAACGTAAAACACTATATTTAAAACTTGAATAAATTCGTTTCTCTCTGAAGATATATAAAACTTTATACTTCATTTTATGTTTCTGTCCTTGCTCTGTATTTTGTATCGAAGGAAAAATAAAAAGTTATTAGTATAATTATATATATAATAATTTCAATTCAGTTTATTTGTGGTTCCTACGTGAACACAAAGGAACGGTAAAGTATTTTGTTGTTATTTTTCTATATTAAATTTAATTAACCATTCCTAGCTGGGGTTTCCAAACAGAATGAAATCTGGTAATAAGAAAGCTTATAATAATCTTTCTCATAAATGTTCTTTCTTTGAATTCTTCTCTCAACTTTTTCAAATAAAAATCTTTAAGAGCGCTCCACCTAAAATAAAAATTCAGATAGGCCGAAATTTGAAATTTGTATTTCTCACCAGGTAAAACCGCAAATCGGTATTTTTTATTTTAGATTGCATTCGTTATGATAATATTCAAATATATTTTTGAAAAATCCCCTGATTAATAAACAAAATGGCCGTCTACAGAGACAAAAAGTTCTGTTTGTTTAATGCTGATTATAATTTAACTGTTGATAGGAGCTTCAAAACAAATATCATTTTGGATTATACATGTAAAACAACATTCTTCTATCTTTTCATTATGTCATTAATGTATCATGT
>JAQIWE010004044.1:0-11164 GCA_034698565.1 Campodea plusiochaeta | reverse complement strand
ATTTCGCTAAATCCCTATCTTATAACATGCTGGGGAATAGATTTGTCCCCCAGCATGTTATAAGATAGGAATTTAGCTCTTTATAAAAATTAATTTCTCAGAAACTACTGAACCAAATCGTTAGAAATTTTCATATGTTAATTAGATTCATTAAGATATAATTTACTCAAAATTACAAATTTCTGTGATCCAAAATATGAAAGTGCCATGTCGATGTCGACTACCCTTTCTGCAAGTGAACATTATCAACAATTACAGTAAAGTTCTTATGCACACTTAATGAGTAATTTTCATTAATATCATAAATTCCTAAAAAAAAATTAACCCTATACAATATCCATTACAATTTTGCTCGACACCAACTCCACTTCTTCCCCTCAACCCAGGGTATAGCCTACGGGTGTAGGTGGGCGGGAGGGGGGGAGGTGACGTAAATCATGCAGGCTGTGTGTATCACTAGACTGGGGGGACGCGCATAAATCAGACCGCCGGATGGTTAGGAGGGCGCCCGAGAAAAAGGAGTCGAGGATGCGATTTACGAGTCCCTCACATTTGGTGCCACTTCTCGCCCGCTTGTTTATTCATGCTCATCAGATTTGCAAAAGTCTTACAAGAATTCGAGAGTTTATGGGATATGCTTGGACGAGGACAAGAAATTCGAAAGAAATTGAATTATATAAAGGATATGAAACAGGAAAATTGACATTTTTTGCCCATTCATTTTCATTAATTTGTTTATAATGACGTAAGACTTTTAAGGTCAACAAATAGAAAATGAGAAATATATTTTTACTAACTTGAACTCTGAGATTACGTTCCTGAAAAAAAAAAAAACTATTTCTTGCAATAATATTATTAAATTAATTTGATGTTTCATTAACAAGCAGCATTACAAGCATGATTCATTCCAAGCATTAGCAAGCAGCATGGAAAGAAAAATTGTAAAAGTTATTAACTGGTTCACGTTTTAGAATACCAAATATGTATTACCATTATGTTTATAAAATGGGAATGACTTTATTTATACCTGCGTCATAGTTATGTTGTTCTTACTCAATACTTACTGAAAAAATTGTCTGTTTCATTAGACTTAGTGGCCTTGAGTAGTTATTCATTGAAATAGAAGTTATAAGAGCTATTTAACCATTAAATAATAGGCATAATTGGTTCCAAATGTTTCTTTGTAATATTAAATGGTTTGCATCAATTATTATATTTTAAATGGTTTGCAGAAGTTTCTGTAAACCACTGACGAAATTGTAATTTTGATATTATAAAGAAACGTTTGGAACCAATTTTGCCTATTATTTATTGGTTAAATAGCTCTTATAACTTCCATTTCAATGTAAAAATTGTTTTCTATTACAATCTAATATTATATTTCCTCAATAAATGAAGCTTTCAACTTAAACAAGCAATAAATCCAAATTATTACTTGTAAAAAATACTGTTCCTTTCTTTAATCTTCGAATGATGTAAAAACGCATGAAAGTAGCTATAAATTTCCTTACAACCGGCACTCTCTATGAATCCTTTGCATGAAGGAGCACGAGATCCCATCCTTATTTTCTTAATTATCTTCCGCCTCTTCAGAGATGCTGCAGTAACTATCATACTTTTAGTATACCACACTCATGCAGATCACTACAGCATACATTTGGTAGAGTGTACGAAGGTTTAACGAAAAGAATAGGTTAATAAATTGTAGTTTTCTTCTGAAAGGGATACATTGCTGAAATATCAGTAGCATATACTGTATTGTTATAATTACTGCGTTTGTTAATTGATACTGCAATGACATATCTGAAATCGTGTTATTTTACTTCTTTCAGTAACTATTTACAATCCTGGTAATGTATCTAAAATATAGTTTCAATAAACTATTTTTTTTGTCTTATAGGAACACACTAAATATAATCTATTATTTATGTTAGTCTTCATAAATTCATAATTTCTGAATCTAAAAATCATAAATTCATAATTGAATTGAATGTATTAAACCAATGAGACGAGTGAGAAAAAGATAAGTCAGTATAAAGTTCAACAGTATTAACGTAATTGAAACAAACTTCATTACAAATATAAATTTTAGACTTCCTTATAACAACAGAAATAAAAAAAACTTATATATAATGCAGCAGAAGTAAAGCAATGCAATACTTTTTGGAAATACCGTTCAGTCATACTTATTTCTGAGTTTTTCGAATTAAAACTGTAGCAGTATATATTATCGGGAAAGAAAATTAAATATTTTTTGTGATTAATTTATTCTGCAGTTCTTCTACGGTGGAAACAATCCTCTCTTGATAACCTTCGTACAACTGTGTAATTTTTAGCTTCTCTTTTTCTTTCCTTTCTGCTTTTGTTTGTCTTCGTCGTTGATGCATGAAGCATGACCATCTCCACTTCTCCGTTTCTCTCCTATTATGCTTTTACTCACTTCTCACTGCCTTATAGTATATACTCTCAAACCAAAAGCCAAAAACGATAAGGAACACAATAAACCTCTACCTCGCTCTGTATATATATCGTCTTTTCTCTTTTCTAGTTCCAGTCACAACTCGTCGACGCCCAACGTCAACCATTTGAAACGACGAAGTTCTCCCCCGTCACCGACTACAGCCCTCGACGACGACGTTTCAGCCGGCGGAGCAAAGACAAAGAATAGAACGGAGTTATCCTTTAAAAAGAGCTTGAGAAGAAGGTTAGCTGAAAATGGTGTTATTGATGACACGATGACCGAGGATGTTGATAATGATTTTAAAGAACTCCCCTCTCCTCCGCCCAATAAGCGGAGGAAGAAGTCACCGGTGGTGAGTGCGTCGCATACGCAGAAGTTGGCGGCGTTCAGGATTTGTAAGGATTTGAATAGGGATTGTGATAGTAGCAGAACAGAGGTGGCGGATGATGAGTATCAAAAGTGTTTCAGAGAAACTGAAGCGGCGTTACGCAGTTTGTCAGGAAGTTGTCAGAGTACCGCTGAGAAGAATGAGAATGAAGATGGTTATGAAAACCAAATAGCTTTCGAGAATCTGTTCGAGAAGAAGGAAGAAGAACGGAGACTTCTCGAGGAGAAAAAGAAGGAGTTGAAGGATATAATTACCGTTACAAATCCTCGACAAGGAACGACTACTAAATCAGTTGAACCTCCAGTTGAGACTAAATCGACGAAGGAATCAGAAACACCGAAACCAAAATCGCCAGTGAAGAAAACACCGCCTGAAACTCCCACTGAAACAAAACCAGAAGAAACTCCAACTGCTAAAACTCAAAATTCATCTCAACCAGTAAAGAAGTCTGGTAACGATTTTGAAAACTTATTAAAAATCGAATCTGAATGTGCTACAATCCGCTCACAGGGTGACGACAAACAAAATTTAAAATCCGAATTCAGTCGACAGAAAACAAAAGCAGAACCACTTCACACCAGGTACGAACCTCATTTTAATGAACTCGTGGACTCCAACGACGTCCCCAGTAGAGAAAATAATAACGATAAAAATTGTGAAAAAGCGATCAAATCTGAAGAAACCCCGTCAAAAAGTCTGCCAGCTCCACAACCCCCACGGAACAAAGATTTCCAAAGCAACCCTACCGTAAATCAATCTCAAAGTAACAATATCTCCTCCATGGACCAATCTACTTTACCAGCGGGGAACACAGATACTACAACCTGCCAATCATCGATAGACATGAATCGATCCCTCACCATAGGTGGGCTTACAAATAGGCCACAATGTCAATTCGGAGGGAGAAATAAACCTGATGAAAGCACCGTCGAAGAAAAGAACGTTGCAGCTTGTCTATTACAACTTAAAACTTCAACTAGCCCTACTAACTCCCCGATATATAACCCACCAACATACACTACGGATAGTACCAACCAATCACATCACTGCCAGCCATTACACCAGAGTTATTTTCCTATGTCACCTCAACACGACAAGAGTCCTGGACAGATAACACCGGTCGCTTCACCTGCATCGGGGAAACAGTATACAATACTTCAACCGCCCGTTTCAAGATCAGGTCATGATTCAGGGATGATGCAACCGTTTCCAATGAAAACATCAACTCCATCTGTTAGCGAACTGGATGATAGTGTATCACCTGGTACGCCAGGGGGGTCTGGAAAGGGTTAGTATTTAGAAAACAGAGATCTGCCTCTGTTTAGTCTGAATACAAAAAGTTTAAAAATATAATAAAGTCGAATTTGGTTAGTGTCTATAAATATATTATAAGTTCGTTATAAGAAAGACTATAGTTTAAAATATTGGGGTCGATCTGAAATTCTTCTATTTGTCTTTTTTGCTTTTTAGGTTGTGAATAAAGATTCAGTTAATTAATATTCAGTAAATATCTTGTTTTGGCTATTGGATATTATTTTCCAAATTAATTGCAGTATAAAATCAAGAAAATCACATTTTGATAAATAGACAATAAGTTGTTGATAGTTCTAGCGTAGTACATTTAGGTATTCTTCATTTCCAATTTCCTAATAGTGTTTTCTCATATTTTTCCAGAGCTTAGTAAATGTCCAACTCCAGGCTGCAATGGTCAGGGTCATGTTACAGGGTTATATTCACATCACAGAAGGTACGTTGTGTTATTACATTATGAAAGTAATAAAATTCAGTGGTGAAAATGATTTGTTTTTATGTTATAAAGGTATTCACAGTTATGAGATATCTGTCTAGAAATGATTAAACAGTCATTTGAATAAACTATTCTTAAGCTTGATGCTGTCCATGGACCAATTTGACCATTCAATATTTATATTATTTATAATCATGAATAAACTTCATTTATAGTATATAAAAATTAGATAAGTAATTTAAACTGTGGACAACTTGCTTTATAACGCATTTTTTTGCAAAATAATATCAATATCTGCTGATAGTTTGAACAAAGTATTATATATTTATTGAAGTGAAAGTCACTTCCACAAGACAATATAAATTATTTGATCATTGACAAATATTTGAGAAAGCTAGTTTTACAATGCTTTATGAGTACTTTGAAACTCTAGTCCATTGATATACGTAAATTATATATGAAGTCAAAACTAGCAGGAGCAACTTTCATTTGAAATTCCAAATCAATTAATAATAGTTCATTATATTTCCTGTTACAGAAATTTGCAGATACATTTTAATATAAAAATCATATCATTAAAAAAAATATATTTCAATTATTAAGTAAACAGAAAGGTGAGCGACTGAAATGTAAATTTATTTTCTTTTCTTTTAGCCTATCTGGATGCCCAAGAAAGGACAAAGTCACTCCAGAAAGTAAGTACAGCATTCACAAATATTCCTTTTTACATTTTTATAAAAATAGTTTGAAAACATTTACTAAATTTTTCCTGCATGATATTTATTTTTAAAACTTTTTTAAATAATTATTTGGTCATTACGGGTCTCACAGCGCAGTACCATGGATATGCTTAGTAAGTGGTGCTTGCTCGATTCTGTTTTTCTCCATTATTATACACAATTGTATAATTATTATACAATTATTATATAATATCTCTGCATTTGTTGTATAATGTTATACATTACACAACAAATGTGCATTTATTATATAATAATTCATAATTATATAATCATTATACAATTATTATATAATTCTCTCTCTAGTTTTGTTTGTCTTCATCTCTCTAGTAGATTTTTCTAGTTTAGAATTTGACCGTTTGAGGGGGGAATGCACCAGAATCGATATAGTGCCAAAAACAAAAAAATGTGAGACTTCAAAATGAGAATGTTAAAAAAATAATAAAATTGAATGAATACGCACTGATTCTGTTGTATTGTCATTCCTCATTTTATGTAGTTCTGGCCATGCATGAGACAATACTGAAATGTCCAACTCCTGGTTGCAACGGCAGAGGGCACGTCAACAGTAACCGAAACACACATCGGAGCCTATCAGGATGTCCTGTAGCAGCAGCCAATAAGCAAGCAGTACGTGAACAAAAGCACAAGATGTCTTCCATGTTTCAACAGAGGTCAATGACACCATTAGAAGCAGGGAGTAATTCCACGGATTCAGGTTTGGATTTAAAGTTTTTAGTAGATATTAGTTCATATTTTTAGTTGTTTAAAGTAGAATAAGTTTTTTTTACAGGTATTAAGAATAACCTAATGTGTGATGATGTATAGCAATTTTAATAATGTTCATTCCTAAAATAAACTCTAATTCTCAGATCATGAACAACTCAGTAACATGTCTCCACAACAATATGTAATGTACGGAAAATACTGCAGTCATGTAATGCAAACTTCTAAAAAAAAACATCCATTTAATGACCACATTGTAGACAGGTAGCAGAGAATGAACATCTATAAACATTTTTAGTATACATTATAAATGCAACTCTTAATAAATATTATACAGAGTTGACTGTGATGTTCAAGAAACTGCAATCCAAAATATTGTATTGTTGTTGAGAAAATAACCAGACTGTCTCTGAAATGTTCAGTGTATTATGTATAAAAGTATAATAACAGAAATATTTTTTCATATACTAAATATTTTGTCTTTCTTTTACAGATCCAAGTAGCTCGAGTACCTTTGGTCGACCAACTCTAACGTATATGAAACCCCCTGACAAACAACCCTGCAGTTACAACACAACTACTTCACTCGGCGGACCATTCACAAGTCCAAAATCAGAAGCCTTCAGTCCCGTTAACATTAAACCGATACCTGGTACTCCCCAACCTCCGTTGACACCTGATATAGATTCGTCAAATCGCGATATAAAAGTCAAATCCGAATCTGCGAATTGTCGAATGGACACGATCGCTACATCGGTACGAAGTGAGGAAAGTTTGAATTCGCCCGTCGCCCCATCTTGTCGCTCGACTCCCCATACGCCAGCGAATACGAATCGAAACCATTACGAAAGTTATTTACAAAATCACGATTCTGATTCGTCAGCATCGAGTATGGATCCGTTAACGCCGCGAAGCAGCGCGTATTCGACAATGGCCTCGATGGATCCAACGTTAACAGATTCAACCGGAAAACATAATATTTTGCGTCAATCCTACGACGGATCTTCAGCCGATATGCAACAACAAGACGTATATCGCCTTCAGCAACACTCGGAAATAAAAACAATGTCGTCCGAAGCGGAGCGGCTACAACAACAGCAAGTTTACGATCATTCGCGAATCTACGACGTGAACGGTAACCGAACATACGACGCGAACCAGCAACAACGATTATACGACAACACTCGAGTACCGACAGCGTACGAACTTCAACAGAGGCAAGTCAGTTACGATCAATCGTCGATCGAACGTGTATCATACGATTCGATGCAATCGAGAACAATGTTTGATCAATCGGGTATGAATCGAGTTATGCCTGATATGAGTCAGGGTATGAGAAGTGGTTATGATATGGGAGAGAATCCTGTAGTTGTTCCTGGGACAGGATCATTAACACAGTTGAAGGCAGAGCAGCATAATCAGCATATGTATGGAAGGTAATTATTTAATTTTGGATTTGTAGTTATTGACACTGAATAATAATTAAACAGTAATAAAAAAAACATCATTCCACTTTTCAAAATTAAAAAGTAAATATATTGTATAAGACAAGTTATTTGTAAAGTTATTTGAATACCTTTTTAATGTTGAGATATATTTAAAATTTTCAGATTTGTCTTAATTTTGAATAGAATATCTTGCTATTTTGTCGATTATCAATAAGAACTAAAATAAATGTGAAACCTCAAGTCCAGCACAGTAATATTACTTTCCATTCTTTGATTCTCGTGAGTCAGAAAGCTGAAATTTCTGATTAATTTCCCAATTTCTTTTCATTTTAACATCTTGTCTTAGATTTTACAGTACTTTCTTTTATTTAATCCTGAAAATAATTATTGAAAGTTTCTCGATTCTTTGAAATTATACTACAATTATTAGTTACGTAAAATCCATTATAAGATTATCATACCAGACCTTTGAGTAGGCGTGAAGTTCATTATTCGTTTCAATCTCCATAATAGAATTCAAGACAACCCTTTAATCTTACCAAGTAATAAATTTGAATTTTGATGAATATTATATTCCACAGAAGCATATACGGTTACGAGGCCACAGCAATGGGTGCTCCAACTGCTTTCTCGTCTGCGATCAATCTTTCAGTGAAATGTGGTCCACATCTTAAGGCTCCTACTTCTCCTGGGGGTTCAGTTATAGATCTTTCAACGTCGAGTCTCACACCGACCAGTCAGGTGAGGAATAATATTGAAATAGAAGTCACAACTCAATGGAGAATTATTTACTGAATTTATTTATTTTTTAAATTGTCCAAATAGAAGTTTCTCAAAATTTCGTTTTTATGCTGTAGTTATACATTCAAGTACTGGAGTTGTCTAAATGGTAAAAATGTCAAAGACTGGCAAAATTTTTAATCTGTAGTGTGAAATTTGCCAGTCTTACCACTTTAATAGTAAAACTCACATTCTTCAAAATTTAATTTATTATTTCTAGTAAAAAAACTTTCAGTTGTGAAAAAATCCTGATATTTAAACCTGTATACAATTTTCTTTTTATAATTATAAAATATTAAATCTATCGAAAGAAAATTTAGAAAGAAATGGTATAACTTAAATTAGTGTTTCTGAAACTTACTCCTTTTTATATAATAACAAGTGTCTTAACTGTTGATCCAATTTCTATTATAACACTCAATATATTAAATTTTCAACTATTCTCTTCTTAAAAGATGTTACAGTATGCTTAGGAAGTTCATTGGTAATATTATCTTTCTTTTATTGTTCTTCTATAAAATTAAATCAACATGCTAGGCCTGTATCAAAAAATAAAACTAAAAAAGGAAGGTAAAATTTAATTTATGGTCTCCAATTAACCAGCTTCCTAAATCAGCGAATCTTTTTATTTTTTCCCCTATACAGTATATTAAACTTACGATTTTGTCATTACATGTTATTCTTAATTAACGACTTACGAGCTCTATTCTTATTAATACATCAAGAAGGAATAAAAAATTGCTTATATGATAAGAACGGATATTAAACTTTTCTAAAGGTTGTCCGGATATTACCGTATAGCTTGATATGATACAGAACAGCAGTCTCCCATTGAGAAGAAAAAGTAATTTTTATCTTCAGAAAGATTTTTATTAATTTTGTAGAGATTACTGATAAAATTACTTGATTTTAGTTTTAATTTTGAGGCCGCTTTTGTATGTAAGGTGTATTTTTAAGAAGACTCAACACTCAAGACTGTTTCATGAAATATATTAGAAGTATATTGATTTTTTTAGCACCAAACTATTATTGTAACTTCATTTTATTTTGTATAAAAATTTAATTGAAAAATTGTATATAACTAATAGCACCATAAACAACAATATTTTTTCGCGTAATATCATATTATATTAACAATATACTAATGAAAACACTGATCTAAAAGAGAACTTTAAGTTTTTCATTTAAGTTATATTTAGAAATAGAAGCAATAATGTTACTCACTACTAAACTGGAAAGTGTAAAAATATCACAAAAACAGTTACGAATATTTAAAAGAATAGTAAATGAAAATATATCTTCTAGTAAGTTTCTTTTGTCTTGGATATTATCAGATTACTTATTTCTCCGTATCCTGTATAGCCACTTGATAACTATATCAAACGACAATCATAATCATAGTTATATTACACATACTTAAAGAGTACTTAGCTGAAGCTTAATATGTATGACCAAAACTCGAAATTTCGTTATTTCACTTGAAACATTCAACTATATACCCCTCTTATAAATACCATCCTGAGTATATACCGTCTTCCTTCTGACCCCTTTGAAAATATGTTGTGAATTGAAGACTCTCTTCGTCGTCTTTCAATCTTCGTCTTGTCTTTCTGAAAAAGGAAGATCAAAAGGACTCTTTTGCAGTGATGATGACATACCCATCAAATTCCATTGTCAAACTTAAACGTCTACTCATCACTATAGGGAAAGAGCTTAAGGAATTTGCTCTGTATTATATGCACATCATATTATATATACAGCCAGGGCAGATATATATTATAGTAGTATAGATGGGTTAATAAGAAAGAGGAAATTTATAAAGGAAGAAATAGAGATTTTAGGTTAAAGGGTTTTTAATAAAGTGGAGTTATTAATTGGGATTTTGGGGGAGTTGCAATATTTTGTGAATTTCCGAGTTCCCGGTTTTAAGTTATTTATTGGTTAAAAATTTAATTTATCTTTCTTCTTGATGGCTAAAATTTGATGAGAGCAAAATACTGCAAATTTCCAAAGTTTCAGTAGTATTGCTACGAAATATTATTTAACTGGTACGATAATGAGTTTGTAAATTTATTGACATTTAAACCACAGGCTAAAAAACGTCAAATAAGTATACAAAGTGTATTCGTAGATTGAATGATAAAAAAAGATTTCCGAATTTCAGAACAAAGCCAATGTTTTTTTAATGAATTGTGATTTTTCAAAGCTACTATCAGACGTGATGATATAGAGAAACTGGACAGAAAATAAAGATAAATAAACTAATCTTCTGTTCTGAGAATTTGCTTTAGGAGAGAGGAGAAAATACATACGTATTTGAATTCCCTCATAGTAAAAAAATGAGATTATTATTGTGTGTTATTATCTTAAGTTAAATAGTTTAAGTTACTATATAATATAAAGTAAAAATTAATGTCCCTTTTCAGATCTTGAGTCCGCAACCACCCTCGTACTTAACTGCTGGTGGTCCCAGTCCACATTATGGTGGTCAGAGAGGTCTTGGTAGTCCACAAGCTGCTGCAAGTCCACATTTAACATCAAGTCCGCAAGTGCCCAGTCCACAAGGTCAAACATTAGATCTCAGCGTCAACAGACTGCCAGGGGCTCCAAAGTAAGATCAATAAAGATTTTCTTTTAATAATATGAATAAAAGTGTAATAGATTTATTATATTTTAAATGAAATATTTCAACAATAGACTTTATTTGGAGTTTTCTGTAATGAAATTTTCGAAGTACTTGTAAATGAACAATGTGTTAATTGTAATGCAATCATAGGTGATAATCTAGGAAATTAATGTACTCTCTGGAAAATTAAGTATCAAATTTGACACTTAATGAACACTTATCCGGTGTTGATATTTACCCTATATTACATG
>JAQIWE010004043.1:0-11165 GCA_034698565.1 Campodea plusiochaeta | reverse complement strand
CATCCACTATATCCACTAAATATATCCACTAAACACTAATGGTTATATCCACTAAACACACATAATGGCACTAAACACACATAATGTAATTATCATATAACAATTATTCTCTAGATGTATTTATTAGTATTATGATATTTATTACCAAGAAAATTAGTATAGGAACATGTAGAATTCTGGAATCTATTGAGTAGCAGAACATGTTGATTATCAACATGTATGATACACTATAGTTTACAGCTCTCCAACTACAAATCAAGCAAATTTACACTTATAATATTGTACTGCGATCATTTTAGACCGTTCTGAACTTCAGAAATTCGAAAATGTCGGTTTACTTCCTTCATGTAAACGTAGCAATATTTTTAATTCCCTCTGGAATTTTCAAAATATTGCATGCTAGACAACATTACTGTAATTGAATTCATTTATAACATGTTGTTAGTTTCAATAGAAATAAAGGAAACCCATTTTTTATTATTATTTCATGATGACCAGTTCATCTCTCAATTTCTGACTCGTGCCTTTTTCGCGCTTTTTCGTGTTTTTGTCTTCGTATAATTTGCCGACTTTCATATTTGCAGTTATATTCCAATTGCGAAAAATACTATCAAATATACTACAGCTACCTTTAATGCAGTATTCTTTTATGAACAGTGTTAATTTTAACACAATATTGAAATGTAGAATAAAAATCATTATGCTAATTAATATTTGTAAAGTAATTATTTTTAAAAAGATTTGTAGAAATGCCAGATCTGGTGTAATTATAATTTTAAATAATATTATGGTAGGATACTTTAAAAAGTATACAACTTTTTCATATATTTTTCAGTTTTGTATGTATACGTTATGGAAATGGATTAAATCTTAATTAGCTCGTGATAATAGGCTTAATATAAAAAAACTAATTAATAAATTTCATATTATATTATTGCTGAGTCTTTTTATTTTCACGTGAAACGATTTTTCACGTGAAACGATAATTTCATATCAAGAATTGTACAGAGATATAAGAGAGTAAATGAATCAATTAGTCGATTAGCATAATCGATTATTTGGAGCGCTATGTAATATTCCAAACATAATTATTTTTGCTTTAGAGCTTTATTGTTAGAATATTGTACTATTTCAATCTCTAATTACTTTTCGCTCGAAGCATGTAAATAGTACCTTTTACTTTTCTTTGAATTCTATTGTATAACATTAATAAAAGGTTTACGTATATTTAATATAGCAGATTTTATTTGTTTTAGCCAATCAAAAGTGACTTTCAAATTCATTTATATAAATGCACCTTCGAGACATTTCTAATTAAAGCTGTGAATTTTAATTTTAAGTATATAAAAAATAAATAAGGAATGTCAGATATTGTAAAATAACCTACAGAAGAATTATCTGATGGAGTATTTTGAAATTTCGAGAATGTATACTTGCAAGTGAGCTGTGAATTCGGTATAATTTTTTACTCTAGGAATACTGGCATTTTTAACAAGAACATTCATTAGAAGTTAAACGGTTCAAATATAAAGTAGATCAAATTTTACATAGAGCTAATCTTGGACTATCAATATATAACTGACAATTCGAAGCTGAAATAAGCTTATTTCTTTTTAGTATGTCGTATCTCTGATGCTAAAAGGGAAAGAAGAAAGTAGTCTAAATCAAATTTTACCAGTTTGAATAACTGTTTATATATCAATCATAGCTATATGCATGTAATAATTGTTGATAGGCCGAAAATTCAGCATAGCAAAAATTCAGCGTACGAACATACAACTCACGAATATAATATATCGCGCGCGGAACTTAAAAGAACTTATACTGTTATACTGCTAAGAAAAGAAATAGAATATAAAAAATGCTGTCAAATTACTGATAATAATATGCCTTTTCATGTATATAATTAATTAAATGAGATAAAATTTGAATTTATTGGTTCATGATTTTTTAACTGATCCCTGAGTATGAATATACTTAAAACTTAAAAAACTTTTTACTTAAAAAAACTGCATTACATGTATTAGGTTTTAAGTTCATTTTAGTGTAATTTCAGTTATTACGGTTATCAATCTTATCATTTTTATTTTAAATCTATGAAGTACTATACATAGTCAGGAATGTGTTTTTGGAAATGTTTCCTGTTAAAAAAAACAATAGGCCTATTCATAAGTTTTAAAATAATTCATTTAGGAAAGTATTATTTTTCAATTAATTTATTAGAGACTTTGCAAAGCAATAATATGTTAGATAAATTATTATTTATTAAATGATTGACCGACTAATTCGCTTAAATTATAGGAAAATAATTTTTAGAACAAGAGAAACTTAGCCCCAAATGGGAGTATTACGCTCAAGTGGGACTCTTAAGCTCAAGAGAGACTATTTAACAAATGAATGTAACTATATTTAATTTTAAATTTACATCAGTTTCATAAAATAAAAAACAAACGTAATAATGAGAATGACTGTGTTTTCCTTCAAATTAATTATGATTTTTCTTTATTCCAGCTGAGATACAAGTTTAACAAGGAAATGCGGAATTTTCTCTGAGCTGAATTTTCGTGCTCTGAATTTTCGTTACGGTAAATTTTCGCTGTGCTGAATTTTCGCGGAACCATAATTGTTTGGTTGTATTTGTGTAAATGTTTTGTAAATCGCAACTACTAATACAATTGCTGTACCTTACATACCTACTGAGTTTTTTTAGAAACCTATTGCCAAGCAGTATTATATTCTAAATTTCTGCCGATCCTTGTTTTTATCAGTGTCAATATTTTCATCTCTTCCCAGTCCGTTAAACTGATGTTCTATTTTTATCTGAACTTGTTTGGAAATAAGTTGTATCTTTGTACACCAACTTCCTAATTAGATTTCCACTTTCATTTTCTTGTATGAGTAGCAAGTACGAAATTGATTTCTGCTAACAAAAGGCAGAGTGTGAGGTATAAATTCTCTCTTTTTCTTTCAAAAAGTTTAATTATACTCTCATGTATTCATTTGAGATTCTATTCTTCCTTGTTACAAACAATAAATGAGTGTAAGGGAGAGTCTAGTGATACTGCATTAGAGTATTACATGCACAAGTATAGCAATTGAAATGACTGTTGGGTGCTCTTGCATAATGCTGGTAATATTAACGAGAATGAAATGTTTTGTGGACAACAACATATAAATAGTAAGGTGGAAGCAGGTTAAGTATAAAAGCAGGTTTGCGAATGATGGAAAGAATTGGAATGACGTTCTTTAAGTTTCTTATAACTGCTTTTGCATTCTGGTAATTGCATTTTCTTTTTTCTTATTTTAAACAATATTACATATCCAACGTTATTAAACTATTCTTTAAATTGTTACACGGTATTTCTATACTCCATAGAAACACTATCTTTATTGGTGCTATTGCTTGCTTTACTTGAATTTATTTTACATCTGAGTATAAGAATACTCCATTTGTCTGGCACTGTTTTGGTGATATATCTCAAATTTCTGCACGTTTGACACAATTTAATATTATTAAGAATCCTGTTTTCTTATGTTAAATATTAGTAAACTTATGATTCGTGAAATTTAATAAAAAATCAGCATAATGAGGTGTCGCGTAATAAAAAAAAGTTGGAAGTAATTAAAGGGAAAAGGACAATACAAAATATGACTTTATACTTATGACTATCACACATTAACTTGGGATTCTGAGATCATCTAAATGATAACAAAGTGACAGTATTCCTTCAATACATTATTGTGCTGCTCAACGCTTCCTCAACAATATAAATATAATACATAAATTAATGTTAGCATATAAAAATGATTAAAAATATTTTTATAGTTTGACTTAAAATGACGTTATGCTTACACAAAACATATTATTTCTGAATAGTGATATAATGAAACCAAGAATTAATTTTGCCTTCCTTATGTAAACTCGACTAATACTGTGATGAATATGCCTACAGCTTATTGAGTATGTAAACAGCATAATTCTCTATAATAAGTGATATTAAACTGCCTTTGGGTAGAAGAACCAAACATTTGTATAGAGATAATATAGAAAACCGTTAGTGATACAATATGTGGGTCAAGTCAGGAAGTTGTGGAACTCCAATTTAAAAGTACCAACTAAAAGTGAGACAGAATAGATACAATTGAAAAAGAGCAGGCTTGGTCACAAAAATAATGAAATGAAAAGACTTTATTTTTCAATTTTTTTTAAAGCATATGAAATTAAAGCAGTGCATCGACTCAGCGGGAGATGACCAGTTTCCAGTATAATTTCGAGGGTTCATCCTATTCATTTAATCCTCGATATTGTACTGGAAACTGGTCACCTCCCGCTGGGCCGGTGCACTCCTTTAAAATCACTATCTTGTATCTGTAAGTTGAAATTTCTTTTCTCTTGAGGAACTGTCTCGATCTCGTCCCTTCATATATTCTCTTGATAAATAACAGTGCTCTCTTGATAAATAACATCTCATAGTATACACAGATACCTAATATGGCTTCCTGTTACAACGTCATTATTTAATTGCTATTACATCTGTTTGCAATTCAAATAATAAATATCAAGGAAACACATTTTAAGTTTTAAGCTGGATGATGAAAATCACAAATCATTAGATTGACAGTAATTTCTTTAGCAAATAGTTCATATACAATTGGTTCTTACTATGTTGCTTGTTCATATACTATTGGTTCTTACTATGTTGCCCAATAAGATGCTAAATTTTTTCAAAGTGAGTTAGACTCATACTTTGCGACCTTATTACAATATTTTGCTCCTCAGCGTTCAAGACCTGAAAAATTATCAAATTCTCGGCGAAAGAAGTGGGGAAAATTTTCAAGAATTTTCATAATTCTTGAAAATATTTCAAGAATTATGAAAAATTTCTGTTTAGCAGTTCAGTTTGTGCAAATGTCCAAAATACAGATTTAAATCAAATTGAAAAATGTCTGTTAAAAATATATAAATAGACTTTTTTCAGAATGTGTTGATATGCAATTATTTTTCATTAGTATTCCCTATAGACCAGACAATCAGTAAAGGTTGTCTCGTCTTGTTCATGTAACTTTCTGCCGATATCTGGAATGTGTTGAAAAGAATGAAAGCACAGCTGATTGCATTAGAGATTCATCAAATACGTCATTATTTATTAGCGATCTATTCTATTTTGTGAAAAGAAAAAAAAAAAAAAACTCGGTGTATTTTAATGGGACTTCCTTACAAAACAATTCCTAATTAACTTGAGTATAATTTTCCACTGCCTTTCAATTGAGGCTTCCGTTGCTGCGAAATCTGATCTGGTATAATGATATATATATAGCTACGGGTATTTGAATTTACATTGATTGTTTATGATGGGTTATACGGTGGAAATTTTTATTAACTGACAGTAATATTTGACTTGGTAAGGTTAACAAGAGTTAACATGAACTTTCGTTCGACTAAGAAGATGTATACTTAGCATGCATAATTAATTATTTATTGTAATTTACAATTACTGTGGGATTATGTTTATATATATAATTATGATTGTATTTAATGACAGAACGCAGCAATGATCTTAAAGTGAATAAAATAATGTTGAATTGAAGGGTGAGGCTGGCGAGAGATTGTACAGGAATATCACACATACAGACGCTATTTTTATGTTAACTTCTTAACTGTGTCAGAAACTCCAATTTTTCTTCGTAATTTATTATCTTATTCGCTCGAATGTGCTCTTTACTAATGTTAATATATTACTCCGTCATTAAGTATAATATACTGTATGTATACTTAGGCCAGAAGTATGGTTCAACGCTTTAAAGGAGAAGATAGAAACTTTTTTGTGCACTCTTCAATATTTTTATTATTATTATTTTCTGTTCTCGATATGACAACCAATTATTTGGTCATAAATAATTATAATCAATTTAGATAACCTGCTCATATGTCAGAATGACCAGAAACTGCTCATATTTTAATGTCTGGATTGAGAGATGGTGCTGTATGAGATTAGAAAGCGACAATGGAACTTCCGGAAGATTGAAGTGTTAGTCTTTCAATCATTCTAGTCACTATGCATGTATATGATTGATTAGTTACTAACACACTTTTTCATGTTCTTCTTCTCTTTTGAAACTGTTGTCTTTTGTGAAAATAAGTACAAAAGATAACCAAAAAAAAGTTAAAAAAAAAGGAGGAACAATTGAAATGTGCATTGGCAACTGGGCAGTCATAGTTATTTATTTGTATCATAAAAAAAATCACTCAGAAAAGTGGATGGATGATGTTTACTGATCATTAGGAAACATCATCCATCCACTTTTCTGTGAACATTGAAAGTATTTCTCAAAATTTAATGTACATTTATCACACCTATACAAGAAAGAGACGTGTTTTAGAACGGTGACAATTGGATGATAATTATATGATAATTCGATCATAACTAATGGTGACAAACGTGAACCGTGACAAGCTCATGGGTAATGATCGAGGAGGCAAATACTGTGAAACTTATAAATTCAGTAATGAAATCAATGCAAGAATTTCATAAGTTATTAACAGGATTAAGGCTGTTGGGAAGATCTGAATTTCCGAAATTTGAAATGTCAATAAAAACTGTATGAAGTAGGTAACCCTTAAGACTGAATGTTATATTGACCATGCAATCAATTCATTTTATCTCACTTTTTTAAGGTCAACAGTGACCCACGTGCAGGTCAAATGCGTTTGAAAGTTTTTCCCGTAGTTATTCCATAACGTCGTTATTTATGAAGATATCTTACTGATTTTTGTTTTAATATATAGGGAATAGAAAGTTCTATACCGTCTCTACCTCCAAATTTAAGATAATTTTAAACTTTAAAGCAAAAAATATGAAATGTATTTACTGAAAAAAGCGCAATAAAAATAATCGGGTTATGATAATTGAGATTTCAGTTTATAGACGGCATAGAATTCTTCAATGCGCTTCAATTAGTGAAAGAATTAAATAAATATTTCCAATAGCCTTCAATAAATGAATTAATTACGTATAATGGGAATCCTTATATATACTTGTCTTCAGGTACCGAATGGCCTTAAGAAAAGAAATTAAAACCCTGGATATTAACATCATAGATGACATAATAAAACTGAAAGAATCCTGCCTCTAACTTATTATGGTGCCTGTGACGTGAACGTAAGTAGAAAATGAACTTAGGATGTTGGTTTTATCTACTTTTATTGGTTTTAGTTTGAGCAAATTCAATTACTTCTCATCATACTATACTACATACGTATACCCCCTGCTTCCCTCTCACTGGGAAATTTGTTATTGAGTCTTCCTTTATGCGATCATCAGATTTTTTATTTTTTTTCCCCTCCTAGATACCACCTCTTTACGGTAAGTGGATCATATCAGTATTACGGAAGGAACTTTTTTCGCGATATACTATGTAGTGATGAGAGAAAATTTTATTTCCGTATACATTATGTAGGCCTATATCTATAATTTGCTTCTGTTTGTGAGGGTTTATAGCACAATTTATTCAATATGTGTTTATATGGGAGTAAATAACATCAATATTTTGTAGAAAAATGTGGATGTTGAATGAACGCAAATGAAAAAAATAGCAGGTAAACAGCTAAACTGTTGTAATAAATAGAAGGTTTAATAGAAAACTAGACTGTAATATATTTATTTAAGTAGTTGACTCTATTTTCCGTTTAAAATATTAACAATGTTATGAAATGTTAAATATTAATTAACTACTTAAATTTTACTGGGAATTGATTTCACCAAATCAGCTTCTCGTGTACTTCTTCCTGTGTTAATAAAACTAACAGATTATTGGTTTAGTTCTGTGTCAAATTCAAAGTTACATTCACGGGATTCACAAATCAATCACCTGCAATCTTTTACATGTAATACTAAGCAATATATTCTTTTCTTTGTACCATCGTATACTAATTTGTTAGCCGAGAAGTCATTTCGGTTGCATATGTGTAAGGATGTACACTGTCTTCGCCTGTATAGATATAGGAGATATATTTCGGTGATTTCTTGATAATAACTCTTGCTCCTATTTATCCAGACAGTGTTCGCACATGAACTGAATTACATTGAAAATACATACTTATATCTGTAAAAGGAGTAAATGTGACAATGATGTTTTAAATTAAGATATAAGTAAGCTTATAACTTAATATGCCATTCTTAAATTTCACTAGATATAAATTGCACACTACTATATAATTTGCATCGTTTACTGACGTAAAGAACTGGTAGCATGAATGACAGATTTAACAGTGTAACCAAAATGGAAGAACAAAAATAATAATAATAATAAAAAGGAACGGATAATTGCTTTACAGAAAATATTTTATTTCCGTTTTGTTTTCCCGCAGAGTTCTTGTCCTCTAACCATCGAGATTTTGTGTGATTTCATATCTAAAACATTATCCTTGTCAAAATTTGTTAGTGTACCGATGACACAAATAATACCTCTTGCAACGTCGTCGAGGTTAACCCCCAATCTGTACAGTAAATCTTACACTACATACAGCTGTGCAGTATATAATTATATTTGCATACATTTCCAAATCAAAAGTGTTGCTTGCATTTCTTAACTGTTAATTTTTGTTCTGCCTACATATGGTTCTATGTTTTCTTTTTTTCTTTACATTTCTAATATTCTGCACTATAGTACAAACTAAAATATTACAATATTTTTCTCCAATTTTATTCTTATTGTAGGTTGTTAGTTTTGTATAAATTTATTGTAATTATTGTGTTAAAGGTGAATATTACACTTGTTTGAGTCATCATCTCTGTCTTTCCTTTTATTTTTATATGTAAAAGGCGTTTTTTTTTATTATTTATTATTCCTTTGTGTTTATATACACAATTATTTATAGAATTTACTTTTCTATATAAATATCATCATGTTTTTGTATATATAGTTTACTCGGTGCACTTTCGACAAGTTCAGAGTAGATTTTAATATAAGAGTAAACTAAAAGTACATAAAATAATATGTGAAGATGTGAGAATAATGCTCTTTTTAAGTCTCAGGTAATTACAATATAATAGTTTAACGACATATATTTAATCATCCCTGATTTAAAAATACAGCTTCTGCAAGGAAATGAGTTGCATAGAAATACTATAATGACGTAAATAATAGGATATGATATGTATCAGATAAATTCTTCAGCGAAATTTCGGAGTATTTGAAATCAGATTAATATAGATATAGTATAACACAATTTATTTTCGAGAGCACCAAAGCTAATCTGTTGAATTAACGACGGATCCTAAATTCGTGTGCTGTATACATTGAATAACGTAAAATAACACGTTATCTTTCCGTATCATTATTTTTAATTTTTGTTTAATATATTGTTATAAATAGGCCTAGTTCTCCTCTTTACCCCCACCACTAACTAAACCTGTGGGGTTATGCTGCATAACTAATACTATTGTTTTCATGTTGAATTGTTTGTTATTCATATAACTTGTAACAAATACAAACTGATGGATACAATGGTTTGTGTGGTTTGTTAAATGAGAGAACTTCAACTTCTATTAACATTCGTATAACTGAAAACCTGCTGGTAACAGGCTGTAAAATAGGATTATGAAATTAATATATAATCATCCTTCCATTTTCACTTGTATTAAGTGAATCCAATAGACATCTTTGTGAGTACTTCGACCAACTGTGTACTTATATAGGCTATAGCAGAGAACTATGATTTCTTCAGTAGAAAGGTTTTCGTTAGGAATATACATAATTATTGTATTAAATCTTTAATATTTTTCACACTTATGTACTTCTTGAAACTATTTCATAATGTTAAGTTCGTATTTCTTAGGCTATTTTGTACTTCCAATATCTCATTATACTAGAATTATCTGTGTAATAATAATACTTGTATTGAGTTTTGGACTATTAATGAGCTTTTTTTTAGAAGAATTACTATAATCAAAACACCTACAGCTAATAATGATGAGCACAGAACTCTAAATACCATAATCAGCAATCGTACATTCAGTCTCCTTGCTTGTTCTTTTCCGCAGTTCCTCCTTATCCAAAGGGGCTGCCTCACTATGCAGGATAGCTTTACTTTGGAGTTAACACATACCGAATATATCTATAATACCACGACACTTACAATGTAAAACGGACTGATGGTACATTTTTTTTTTATAAATGTATATTTTAAATCAGAATAATATTATATAAACTCATTATTGTCAGTACTCATACTTAGAAATCTGTATAACGAAAAAATAAAACAATACGCAATATATCTGTGAGCAAAAGTGTAAAACTGCCAGTATCATTATGATAAATAGACATCCTTTGGGTGGTGTCTCGAACCGATTTTTAATGAGTTGTGAAATGTTTATAATGTAAAAATTTGAAATAATATGTTTAGAAAATAAATTCAAAATTAGAAATCAACTGTAAGTAAAAGAATAATGAAACTGATATTGGAATTTTATATAATACGCACAACCATACACATTGATGAGATATTGCTATAAGTCTGCTCAGTTAACTACTACAAATTTGAAACCGCGCGTATAAAATGCATTCCAAGACAAAAAAAAAAAACATCAGAAGTTATTTAGTATAATTATTATTATATTCTGTATAGAGCTATTTCTACCTATTCTTTCTTGTTCAAGATATGAACTTTTACATTTTCTTTGATGAGGTGTAGTATTGTACAGATATTTCGAAAGATGGTCGTAATCGTAAAGTAACAAAGATAATTGAGTGCATTTAAAAAGCTTATGCTGCAATAACGAAAAAGGTGAAAGCTTGTATAGAGTAAATGTATGTGTTTAGATTAACATTTATCTTTTGGAGTTGTCTTGGAAAAGGTAATAATAGTAACGCTTACATCACTACATTGAAGATTATGTATGTTATTAGATATGTGGAAGTAGTAATTTAATGTTTATTTTATTAAACTGAATTATATATATCTTTATTATGTGTAATTAAGTTATGATAATTAAACTTTAACGATATTATATTGTATTAAACAATAACCGTATACCGTTGTGTACGAGTGAAACAATGATGCACCTTTACAATCACTTAAAGAGATAGTTTCAGATAAATTGAAGTTTATTTGTAGATTAGTTCAGTTTACTCTATTTGCTTCAAGAAACAAATGTTACTTTCCT
>JAQIWE010004042.1:0-11167 GCA_034698565.1 Campodea plusiochaeta | reverse complement strand
AATGTGGGCTAAAGTAAAGAACCGAAACCCCTAGACAACAATGCCAATTAAATAGTGTAAATTGAATATAGCCTACAGAACCAAGCAAAGTAAAATAAATTTTTCTTTTCAAAAATTTCTCTTACTGGTACAAAAAATAAATGATGTGAAACCTCCCTATCGATGTGAATGCAAAGACTAAGTAGGATAAAAATTTAGTCCTTTTTTTCTTCACATACTGTATATATAATTTTTACACCTGAGAGAGACTTACACATTCACAATTTTATGTAGTTTTCCTTTTTTTCTTTTGTTTTCTTTCCTTATTTATCCAGTTTTTAGAAAATTATTTTATAACACTAAACAATAATACCTCACCAAAGAAACTAAGAAAGACATAACCCGTTCGAAGGGTTCTGCGTGAAAAGTTGAGGGTTTATTTTTCTGAAAATGATCTTAAAACGTACCTTTCGGTGTGATTCACACACAGTGTTCTTATTATTCCGCACAGCAGTACCAATTTTAAGAATGCCGGCAGTCTAAAAATGAAATTAGCGAAATTAGAAGAACACTGTGCACAAATCACAGATACAGCTTCATTTTCAGATAATTTTCCAAAAAAAAATCAACCTTCAACTTTTTGCGCAGAGCCCTTTGAACGGGTTTCATTTGAACACCCCTCATAGAATACATCAGTAAAAAACAAATTTTATTCTTACTAATAAATAGCACCTGTAATAAGGTGTATGTTTCAATGAAAGATAGGTACAAAAAAAATAATATTAGGACAATAATCACAGTTGAGAATACTGTATTTAAATATTAGAAATGTTTAGCCTATCTCATTCTTGTCAAATTTTCGGGGGCTATCACTGTTCAATTACAGAAATTTCATAAAATTCTTTAAGTTATTATTATTGATAGAACTCCTTTAAATCCAAGTTAACCATATAGGCCAGCGTATTAAAAGTTATTTTATAAAATTAAAAAGAAACTTTACTTCCTTTTTGTTTAATAATTATTCTCTTAGAAGAAATCACACTCAATTGATTTTATATATTTATTCAAGGTTAGAATAATTAAAGTTATTCCAGAAATTTAAAAAAAACTAACATCTCCTTGAAATATATCCATAATGAGGCATCTATAATAATTATTTTAAAGTATATTTCACAATATATATAACTAAAACACATTATATTTTTTGCAGAGCCAAAATTCCATAAAGTCATAACATGATTTATATAGTGCTTCCAATACGGACCTAAACTGGTTATGTCGTCAACCTATTTTGACGGATAAAGCTATTGTTGACCACTCGTTTAGGTGGTTCAAATTGGGTATTTTCTATACAATTCGCAAGTTCGTCAAAGAAAACAAATAAGTCTACAAGGATTATTAATTGTTGGAATGTCAGAAACACCCTTGATGGGCTAAACGGTTTAGGTCTGTAAGATTTTGTATCAAGTATAACATACTAAAATGATAACATCTTACCTTAATTGAAATCAATATCCTAATCCAAGCAAATCTGAATGATGGAGGAAGTGGGTGGGTGGCAATGTTCTTCTATCTGTAAACTATGCTGCCAATACTTTTGAATCACTATAGACAAATGACCTCTCATTTTCATTGTGTATATTCACACAGAATTCAATAGCTTAAGCAGGTTCCATGCTGATCTTCATATTAAATGCCATATATTTATTTGTTGACAGGTTAAATTTGTTACAGCAGTCACACTTCATGGCTTTAATATAACAAGGTTCCATAATAAGCTCATATCACATCACGATAAGTTCATATCACATCACGATAAGTTCATATCACATCACGATAAATCAAGGTATCTGAATGGTGCCGATACAACAATTTCTGAATGGTGCCGATACAACAATTTCTGAATGGTGCCGATACAACAATAATTACACTTTTAACAAAAAAAATTAAACAATGTTCTAAATCTATTAAATATTGATTGGTATACAACAATAATTACACATTTTTAACAAAAAATTTAAACAATAAATATTTTTAATAATAACATTTCCTCTTTGAACAATGAGGCTCAGCAATAGAATACTGACTGGCAGTGGAATAGTGAGTTGGCATTTAAACAAAAAATAAATAATAAAAAAAATAGTACTATTTCTATATACACAGAGCTTTCATAATTTACTTTGTTTCAGAATACATTAAAAAACACTGACTAGAAAAAATACATTCCTTTTCTGACTAAACTTACTAATTTTCATTTTGTAGTCTAAATTTACTTAATACAGATAACAGTTTTCCAAGCAAGTATCTTCAAAGTTTTCAGATAAAATTATTTTAACTTTCAAAATATTGCATTGCATCCAATAATTTTAAAAATACTTTCTGAGTAATATAAGTCTCTAAATTTAAATCTATTTCGTAACATATTGTATACAATAGATGCTTTATAGATTATTATAAATTCTGCAATATTTAAAAATTCAAAATATAAATTCATATATATATAAAAAAAATTAAATTTCAAAATATAAATTTATATATAAAACACTAAAATAAAATTCAAAATAAAAATACATAGGCCTAGTATATTATATAATATAAATTCATATACAGAAAACTACAACTAAGATAAAAAATATAAATAGTAAGTAACAAAAATATTGGAAATATTTCAAAATATAAATTCATATATAGAAAATAAAACTATAAATTCAAAAGATACATTTAAAAATAGAAAAAAACTCTTTGATAAATACCAAACTCCTATATAAAAATTGAGTTATCACAAAAACTGATATTTATAAATTGGTTAACTTTTACTTTAGCTTATGTCACTCTTACTTTAAGACTATGGTATAAAGTTATAAGTCATTACTACTTTGGTTAAAAGATTATACAGTTTGAGTTTGGGGAACCTGCCACCTTTATAAAATATTTTCCATTTATAGCATTATATGAGTCTTGTTGCAAAACACATATTAAAAGAAGATGATACGCTGATTTTATGGAAGTTAGGAATAAATTATAGAAAATGAGAATTAGATTACAATACATAATAATAAAGTTTGTTACTTAAAATGAGTTTGATTACTCTGGTTGCAAAACTTCATAAATAATGTAACTTACGTGAATTTTACTTCAGATTTTAAATGTTACGTATTAAACATGTACTACTCATATTTCTTGTATTTGTGAAAATTTTAACTTAGCTTAATATACTATTGTAAGACAGAATTAACATATTCACAGAAACAACTTTCTTTCAATTATTTGTAGGTTTCACTACTTAAAACATACTGTATGCTAATATTATATTTTACTATCTGTATGACACCTCTTCTATTCTCAAAATTAACATAGTAGTACAATGTGTTATATTCAGAAAGTGAAGTCAAATTCAAGTTAAATAAAGTATTATCTTACTTGCAAATTCCAGCATGGCCCAGCTAGCTCAGAGAAAAAAGTCCCAAAGTTCTAATGCAAGTTATTGCTAAACAAACAAATACATAATATTTACCTTATCTTTAAATTAAAATTTTCAGAGCATCAAACAGCTTAAGTAAAAGTTAACCGTTCTTTCAATTTATCTACAGCTTAATTAATAATATTTATATCTTAAGTCTAATTTGAACTAAAGTTGGAACTTTGGATAAGATTTCTTAGTAGGAACTTTCTGATTGGGAGAACTCACTGCAGTCGGCAACTTCACTGGTCTTTTTACGTCTGCGTGTACTCTCTTGGGTTTAGTAGTCTTCTTACATGGTTGTTGAATGACAGATGTTCCAGGTTCATTGGCTCTTCTTGCGGGGACATCTTTATGTTCTAAAGCTGCGAGTCTTTCCTCATATTTCACTCTATCTTCATTAATACGTTTAGTTACAAGTTTTACTTTCTCATTCCTAAGAAGTTTTGCTTTTTCTTTCTCTCTTTCATCAATGGCACATTTCGCTCGTTCCTCATTTATAAGTTTCTCTCTTAACTCCCTAATCCGCTCATTGACACTTCCACTTGCAACATTTTCAGGTTCCAAAGTGTCTGTTGTTTCCTTACCATTAGGTTTAACATTTCTTAATACTTCTTCTCTATAACAATCTTCATCATCAGATCCAAATGTTGTATCTGTAGGAGGTGTGGTTAATCTGAATTCGGTGGATTGAGAAGCAGTCGGACGTATACCTTTTTTATTCTTTAGTTGAGGAACAATGGAGTGTACTGAGGAGTTGGCATTGTCTGCAAACCAGAGATTCAGTCTTTCCTGTTGTAATTTTTTAGAATATATCATTCTGTTCCTGTTACTCTCATTATCACAAGTCTCTGATGATTCACACGGAATTACACTAGTAGGTCGAACATCTCCAATAAATTCTACTGATGCATTACGCTCTCCAACACTTATTTCGTCTAAGGCAAAACTCTCACCGTCACTTATTATCACCGCTGAGACTTCATTCACTTTATCATTGCACGCGGGCATTGCACTATTACATTTACGTGGAACTTCTCTTATAAACACTACTGATGAGTTACTCTCACTGTCAGTTAATGTTTCTGATGCAGTATTCTCATCATCATTTATTCTCTCTGATGATTCCTTCAGTTTATCTTTGCATGGAATGGAGCTAGTGGGTTGAACTTCTGCAGCAACCAATGTTTCTGGTGTATCACTTATTCTCTCTGCTGATTTGTCCAACACTTTGACTTCTAACGGAACAAAAGGAGAAGGGAGAGTCAATGTTATTTCAGGAGTTCTGGTATGACCACCACCTATTCTCTTTGGTTGTATATTCTCTGGTGTGGTTTTGACAACACTTTTACTTCTATCCTCAGTTACTCCATTACTTAAAACTTCCTGTGGAGTGTAACTTGTATGTCTCGTAGTTTCCTCTTCATTAGGATCTGACAGATGTTCTACTAGTATTCTTGCTGAATTTAAAGCTCTAAAATAAATACAGAATAAAGATTAACAGCCCTATTCAGAAACCCTGTGTAGCACTACACGTAGTCTACAAATAACTTACACGAATGATCAGAGAGCATAGTGCTTCTGCAAGTGTAAGTTCCTCTCAATACTTACAGTCATGTCAGTTTAGTATGAGTAAAGAGTTCCATGGGAGTGGAAGTTGCTTAAAATGGTGCTAATAGATTATGATTGTGGTGAAAATGAGAGAAATTAATAGCGTTTTTACTTTTCAACTATTAAATCCTCTACTGATGATAATTTACTAGTAATGGAATAGGCCTATCATACAATAAGTTTCAATTGTGCACAACATCTGATTCAACTATAAGATGTGCATTTTTTAAATAAATTAACCAAGTAATGTGGGTATTACGAATGACGCTGCTTACAGAAATTAAATTTTGTTCTGTCTTTATCCGTAGTTTATGATATTAAAAATCAAAAATTCGATAAACTTTTCAATTTTTTTAATGTCGTAACAGAAGCCTATTGAATTTCTTGTTTACTTGTCTGTCATTCTAAGTTATGAATGTATCGAACTATACATGGCACATGAAAAAATCTAGCTTGTAAACTGCATAAACACTGACAGTTGATTAATATTCTTTGGAAAATTTACCTACGAACGAAAAGACTAACAGCCTTATAGGCTACTTGCATAATGAATTATTTAAATGAATTATTTACTCATGATGCAAGTACTGTATCAAAAATAAATAATTCATCAGCAGCCTAAACCACATATTGTCGATTTATGTGAAAGTAGAACACTGTGACAATACCCTGCATTACAAACAAGCATTTCTGACGAAACGTGTGAATTTAAACCTTATTAGAAACAAAATATCTGGATGCACCTTAGAAAAACCATCAAGATTCAGCAAAAAGTAAGTATGAAATGCATCACAAATTTCTAATATAGACCTAGCTATATCACAACAAACAAAGCAACCAGCATGGTTTTGCAGTTTTATTTATAAAAAAAATAGAATTAAATGTTTCACCTTACAACAACTTTTCAAACAATAAAATTTGTCATTTCCGATCACAATAGCCCCATAAATTTACTAACATTCAATTACCCCTTGACCAAAAATCAGTCATAATCAAAATGAATTTCAACTTACTCTAATTCCTGTTCTCCTATCTTATCTCCAAGATTTTCAACATTTTCAACATTGAGTGTAGTGTTGGTTTTATCCTTAGGTGTAGTTAACTGTGGCACTGCTGCTTCTGGACTCATTGATTTATCTGTTTCTGCACCATTTATGCCATTGTTGTTACTAAAATACGAGAATGAAAAAAAAAAAATTACTGCATTAAAATGAAAAAAAAATACAGTAAACTGTCAAAATATCAAATATTATTAAATGAATGCCAACAGATTTACCATTGGCCTATATGCCATTTTTTTTTGTTCAAGACCTCTAAAGGGTTTAGGCTACTTTTAATCAAATAAATGTAATATAATTATAAAACAGGAAAAGGCTGATGTGATTATATAATGACATGGATTAATTATTAACTGTCCTTAATAATTAAAATGATTGAAGTAAAAGGTATTGGTAAGTAAAAGATATTATTTTTCATATAACAAGTCCAGTTTTAAAAACACTGCAATAATGAAACAATTATTGTTTGCAATTTTTTTTATTAGTCCGCACAAACTACCGTATATAAATTTGAAAAGATTGCTTGTTTCATTAAAATAAAATTAGTAAAAACCCTTTTCTTACCTATCTGTTTCTGTAACATCTTGATCCGCCAGAGAATCATCTGAATCTATTGACATGCCATGTACAAACGGACAATAATGAACACCCACAAACGGACACATTATACGCTGACGTTTACGTTTAGGGCCGTTAACACATGTCTGTTGAGGTACTGTACCCTCTGTGTCCTGGCTTTCATAGAGTGACACCTAAACAAAGGTGAGAAGGTTGTTAAACCTATAATAAAAGTTTGCATTTGAAAATATTTGCGGTGGACTGGTGGTCTCTTTTTTTTAAAAACTTTGAAGATAAAAAATATTAGTTGTAGTCAAGGAGACTCAAAATTAAATAGGCTTTAAATTATCAGTGAAATGCCTTTTTTAAAACCACCAAATTAAATTTTACTTTAATGTAGAAATTACAATGTAGTATATTTAATAAGAAGCATCTCAGTTTTAATATAATAATAGACAAATATTAAATCCAAAATATTAATATTTTTAAACTGATAGGTCAATAAGGTTTACTATTTATGGTATATTCTTTAAGCGAAGAAATAGTTAACTCCGACTCAGTTGCTATCCTGAAGAAAAAACTATATGAAGTGTCAAAAAACCACATTTGAGGCTACAGAAGAATCTCCTACGCCTGTCATAAACTCTATGAACTATATATTTCTTTGTGATAGGCTAGCCTATCTGTTCAATAATTAAACTAAAATAAATTTGCAAATTTACTATAGCCTATAATTAAATTGTTGTTGCGCTTCAAAAACCTTGTATCTTTTTCATGTCAGAAACAAAACCTTGTAATTGCGCTTTTTTCCAGAAGTGAGATTTATAAACTTGTGGAACGATATGTCACAACAAGAAGTGTGAACATCATGACAAAAACTTTTAATTTTTCAGCCAATAATAAGACTGAAAAATCACTGTTTAAAAAATGAAATGCAGATACGTGTACATCGTTTTGTAACTAATGCAATTTTAGATAAGTTATAATCTACAGAGCCTATGGTAAAACTTGATACATTTCAGTGGGCTCTAATCTACTTTTCCATAAGCAGACCTAGGCTATATTCTATGTATAAAATTTAATTTCCAAATTTATAAAGAGCAATTGGCAAGTTTCACATACAGAAATGAATTTCAAACTATCAACTTCAACAATTTTTTTTCTAAGTCTATAGTGCATCTCAGTTATTGGTCAGTCTGACATCAGATGTACACAGCCTAACCAACCAATGAAATGAACCATCAATATTGCTCTTCTTGACTGCTGATTGGCTTAAGAAGTGCAACGTTATACCGTAGTGTATCAGAGATGCACTATAGGCCATTTATCCAAAATAAAAATCAAACACAAGTAATGATTTACTTTTAAAATAAAATTGTCATTTTGAAATACTTTTAAATTAGAATATAATAATGAGAATTAGTATACTATTTACTACATCAACAAATCTACAGCTCTAAAATAAAAGTTCATATGGAAAGCAAAATAAAATAAAAAAACCTTTATAAACAAAATCATGTTCTTACCTCTCCATTGACTTCTGAATGTGGAAAATCATTTTCCATTGTAGCATCTCTGTCTTGTCTTGATAAACCAGACTCAGAAGACCTAGAAGACATATTTGACCTACATTCTTCATCTATTATTAATCTTCCATTACTCTCAGACTCCGTAGAAGAAGACCATGTGTTTTCATCAAGGTCTTCACCTATTCTTAACGTTGCATTTTTCTCTTGCGTTGTTTTTAAACCAAACTCCGAAGAAGAAGACATGTTTCAATCACTTTCTTCAATCTACAACAAGTCTGATAAACCTACGACATAAATAATAATTATATTAATTTACTTTAGAAGTTATGCTAGTAATAGAGCTTGCAATCCCGGGGTACTGGTATTCTAAAATACCGGTATTCAGACGAATATAGTGATATTGAAATACCTGCATTAGAACCATCAAAATACCGATATTTCGGTATTAAAAATGTTTCTCTTTTTTCATTATTTTTAATCACTTATATTCAGTTTGCTCTTGAAAATCACGAAAATTTCACGATTTTCAAAATTAAAAAGTTCATATTTTTGTATTGCATCATGCACTGTAAGGGGCAAAAAGTGAACATACCAACACTTTAAACTTTAAAAAAGCATTCAGATAGACTTATTTTTCCAGTTTTTCTCGATTTTTAAAAAAAATATGTATTACAATTCACTAAAAATGGTATCCCGGTATTGGAATATTTGAATATCTAAATACTGGTATTGATAAAACACCCCGGTAGGCTATTGCAAGCCCTAGCTGGTAATACCTGCTCCTCTAAAAACATTATTCTAAAAAATAAACCTACTGAGAATATTAAAATTTGTAGCCTACAATAGATGTTTTTTCGACATTTTTTTGCTTCACAATTTAAGTGAGTCTTATTAGGTCGTTATCTTTTGGTTTTCATATCAAGTTTGCATGACAAAAAAACAAAAAATAATATTCAATCATGCGAGGGCTTTACGTGTCAATTTCATTATTTCCTTTTAACACTCATCAGTTCGAATCTCATTCATGGCAGACTTTTCTCATGAATCCATTTTTGGTACCTATAATCTCCAATTTCTTGGCTAAGGGCGCTAAGCAATTGGAATAACCAACTTTTTTTTAATTTGCTTAATTTCTTTAATAAATCATGTGTCTATCTTACCAGTAATTATTATCAAATCCATCAATCTGAAAAAAGGGTATAAAACCCAATTGGAGAAATCATACAACTATATCATATTTGAGAATTTGACATAACAATCTATGCAGGGCATGGTTTGATATAGGATGAGAATGATTCATAGATTTAAACGTCACATAAAATGATCAAATTTTCTGATCAGACTTAGATTAATTTCGTAGAGATCCAAATAGCTGAGAAGCTTATGACTTTGATATAAACAGATTATTTTTCTTTGCACTTTAATAATATTGAATTCATAACTATAGAATTTCCCCTTGTGCATGCTTTAAAAATATGCTCACAAAGTCACATTGTTCAAGTATTGCTTTCTATTATTCCATTGTATTTTTTGTACTAGGCCTAAGCCTATACCTTCGTATTGCTATATGGTTAACTATTAGTTAAGTGTCCTCTGGCAAAAGTTAAGAAAACTTGTGAAAGAAATATATACATATAGCCAGGGAGCAATCGCAAAGGAATGTTTGACTTTCTGCTTGCCCCAGTACGTATATAACATCCTATCGTTGGTTTTAGAGTACAGCAGTAGAAAAGCGTACTATTCGAAAGGCTAAAATCCTACATCACATTTCATTTCCGGCCTAGTTGCTGTAAAAGTGGCAACACAGCATTTAGTGATTCAAAGAGACTTTCCCGACTTCTTTCTTCGTTTATGTCGTAAATAGGCACCCCATTTTCATGTAATTGCATTTAAATTGTAGCTAAAGACTTCCTGATGAGCCCTTGCTCATTGGTTTTTAAAATAACTGAACATCAATAGGGGAAAAATTGTACCAACCGTTCGTGCAACAGTTCGTACACAAAGAAAAAAAAGAATTAAATCTCTGCATATGGCTCCCTACAGTCTGTTTTCAACAGTAATGCCCATCTGTAAACGGCAAAGAAAACAGGCTGAATACTGCCTACTTCCTTCCGGGTTTGGCTGAAACTAAAGTATACAACCCTAGACATACCCTTACCCTAGTCTCTGTATGTCATCACTACTGGTACTACAAAGTTAGTAGCCAAATATAGCTTACAGTCCATACAGCTGAACATCAATATCAGACAGCAGTATAGCCCCATTGAATGCAATGGGAGTAGGCTATAGGCCTACCATCAACCAGTATTGACGGTGAGCTGTAAGGTCAATGACCTCAAAACGTTCTATTTTTTTTTTCATCTTCCTTTAAAAAAGTGGTGGTTATGCAGTTTAACAGGCAGGTACACAATTACATTTTTAAACTATGATATATCATGCCTATGGCCCTGACCCAAAATATAATCATTAATTCTCACCTGAATTTTTTACCGCCCAACAACGAAGAACATCCATCCCTAAACACTAACAGTGTCTCGAGCGAATCAAACTTCGCGCCGCGAAGCCTACTTCTGAATTTATATGAAGTTAGCGGTTTATTCATTTTTAAAAGAGGAAGCTGCAAAAATCTTTTATTACAATGCAGGTCAACTGACACTAGTCACACTACAGCTGTACAGGCTTATTTGTGTTTCTGTATTGTGTATTACCTTAAAGTTATTGTAAATATAAGTTCGCCCAATGATTTTTAGTAACTTTAATTGCTGTTAACGGCGCGAAAAACACTTCGTTAAAGGGAAAATAATGTTATTCTAGGCCTACTTGATAACATATTTATTTTGACACTTAAGAAGCAAGCTCATAGTTATGGAATAATTAATTAAATTCATATATCTAATGGTCCTTTTTGTATAACTGTCTCATATATCTCTGTAATATTTTATATGTTGTTGAGGGGGGGAGAATAAACACTT
>JAQIWE010004041.1:0-11168 GCA_034698565.1 Campodea plusiochaeta | reverse complement strand
TGCGTCGTGTTTGACGTGAAACCGGTTGTGGAAAATAAATCTTTTATATGCAGAGTTGGGCTAATAATTTTCGTATTCAACTGTACTGTACATTACACGTTTGTCTAAAATTTAGTAAATATATATATATATATACTATATATATATATATATACTATATATATATATATAATAATTGCTGTTTACAGATTATAAAAATATTAAAGTATCGTATTTGGACAAATTTATCGGGCTAATCCAGATAAAATCATTTACGCACAAAAAACTGATCTACGCCCAAACTTTGTCCAATCCTGATTTATAATAACCATTTCCCAAATTGTGCCTAGCTAACCCTTTCGCCCCTGACCTATTGACTTGTGTATCAGTTACAATATTATAAATAAGAACCCGTTATGCTGCAACAAACGAACGTAAAAAGAATAATAAGAACGGAAGACGACTTTTGAAGATAAAAAAGTGATTTTCGTCCTTTGATCTAATTGGCTGAGTGACCTTGAATATTAAAAAGGTGAGCTTCGCAGGGAACTACTAGCAAAAATGTCAAGTACTTAATCATTTATTTGTATCATTGTTTTTAATGATTGTCTTGTTAGGTTTTTCAGGTGATGGATGAAAATTATAGAAGAGTTGACTCCAGGAATTTTGTTTTTGATTTTTCGAGTTGGAACATCCGTGTTGAGATGGGTTTTTTGTGTAAGTTTTGGTTCAGTTTTAAGGAATTTTGAGTTAAAAGGAAATTATGTAATGTTTAGATTTTTTATGCTGTTTTATTGAGAAAACGTCGAAGATATCAACAAACAATGGGCAATAAAGGACGCTGATCACTTCGATAATTGTATCTTTCAGTATATTTCAATATTATAAAAGAATAAATGCAAGTACACAGGGATTCTAAACTTATCCAATATTAAGTTTTTAAACCTATTTGTATACAATGATCTTTAAGAGCAAGTATAAATTTGTTACTTGCATTAATGTTGTTGAGAAGTACAGAGTGAATATCAGTATAAAATCAAAAATTTGCCTTTTTTGTAGTATTTATTGCACTGCAACTAGTTTCGCTTACTAGTAGAAGCTATTTGCAGTGCAATAAATACTACAGAGAAGGCAAATTTTTTATTTTATTTCAATTGTTACTTGTAATTTTGGTATTGTTTAATACTTAGAATGTGCTCAATTCTCAAAGTAATTAATATATAAAAGTTTGGTTTAAGCTCAAAAGTCTAAGCAGAAATATTTTACTCTAGATAGTTAACGTTCAAGCTGGAGCTGGTTCTTCTACATTATTCCAAGGAAACCTTAATACTCGAAAGTGCTAGTTTTTACAAGAACATAATTATATGTTCTTAAATAATAGCTAGATATACAGAAACATGAATTGTCAAATTCAGCATTAAATCGCACGAAGTAAACGTCGCAGTTGGTTCAACAATTTATCAGTGAAATGAAGATATATTCAGTAGAAACAGCATTCATGGGGTCCTTGTTTTATCACAACATAATGTGCTAAATTATCTGGTTTCCTATGTTAAACTTTTGGATAAAAAAAACATCAACTAAAAAACATTCTTGCAAACTGCATGAACCAATTTCCGAAAGTGGAGATGAATCCCGAAAACTCATCTCATCTTATTACTAAATCGTGCAAACCAAACGAACTTTAATTTCGCATTCTCCAAAAATTATTATATTGGATTCCAATGTATACAATGAAACGGTACCGGTGTACACAGAAAAGTAATTGTAAGTTATCTCAGCATTGTAATTTTCATTAAATTTGCTCCACCCAACAAAATCGAGTTTCTGATGTAAAGAGAGAATCGGGATTAATTGTGAGGGAAGAACAATAGGCGGCAAGTTTTTGGGGGTTGAGTGGTATAAAGTAAATCAGATTTTGTTTCTTTTCTGAAGATTTTATTACAATTTTCATTTATACGTATCTTTGGATTTGCAGAATAAATATCTTGCTGCAGCGATTAAGTTCATAGAAAGTTTGTAAATAGCAACAATTTGCAGACATTGTGTAACTGTAATTTTAAAAGATTATGTTGAAAACCTAATCTTTTCCACTCACAAATAATCCAGATTAAATAATGAACATTTTTCATCCTGGATCAATTTTCAGTTTTGAACATTCATCGGCCATACAGATTGGATTTTCATTATGCTTCAATTGTCTCTTTTTTGTTTTCTGTTTTGGAATCATCACTTCAAATTATTTGTAAAAATACTGCTGGTAAGTCCAACAAATTTTGAAAATTGAGTAAGGATAAGTGAACAGTCACTATGAAGTCACTGGCAGAACACATACAGAAACTTTATAGTGTTAATTGAGCATTCAAACCAAATAGCTAAATATTTTGTAATGCATATTCTTTATTTAAAAAACTGAAAACAACTCAACATAAAATCAGTTACACAGTTTTGATTCCAAAGGTCCTAATTCCATTGCCAGTTAAAGGGGTATTTTTTCCTGCTGGAAGCCATCTTTTCCAACACATCTTAACGGTATCTAGGGAAAGCGAGAACAATGGAAAACAAAGAAAGTAAAGCGGGATATGTGTGTTGGAAAAGATGGCTTCCCGCTGGAAAAAATGCAGGTTTAACTTGGACTTTACCAGAACTAAAGCAAGCATCCTGTGAAAAAACGTAATTTTAAATCTACTGGAAATCGGAAACAAAACAACCCCTATTATTTTACAAAATACACAACAACGAAAGTATCCATTTATACCCCCGCCATACCACTCTTTTCCCGCCACTCTATTTGACTCCATCACAATTTAACTCCTGAACGTAATGGTTAGTTGATGTAGCCACCTACTTCTTCATGTAATGTACTGTTTGCACAACACTGCTCAAGATCAAAGGTCAGAGTAGAGGATGGTATATAATTTATGTTCAATTATAGTATGCTAGACTTTTATTGCTCCTGGCTACTTTTATGTGAAGAACAATAATAATAAATTTGTTTGTTGATTAAAGCTAACGTTTATACTGTTAAAGTGTTATGGAGACAGTTTTACTATAGTGGGTTTCTCAACACAAATGTGTCTCGCCTTTATTCCTTTTTCTGTTCATTCATTCTTTTGCTGTTTTGACGTTGGGCTGCTGAGAGATCGCTGCAATGAAAGGAATAAAAATTAAAGAAAATTTCAGTTATTCCAGAATAATGTTGCAATAGGATGAATTTAGACTGATCTCAATATCGTATGAAATTCATTTTATCTAATTAACGATAGTAATGGTTAATTTCCTGTATGGTCGAATGAATTCCTTTGCTGACTGCAGTTTCGTCATCACAAAATGATGCTGTCTTCCGAGCAAATAGCATCCTCTTGTGATGTCGAAACTGAAGTCAGGAAAGAAATTCATTCTACCATACAGGAAATTATAGGTACAATAGGAACTATTGCTGTCGTTTATTAGATAAAATGGATTTCATACGATATTGAGATCAGTCTCCATTCATCCTTCAACTATTTATCACTCAACTATTCATGATCATCAAGAATCCTGCAAATCATTTGGAAAATAAAAGACATCAATTTATTGTATTTCATAAATATAAATAATGCATTACGTTATAAAATATTTTATTTCTATTTTTTTACAGAAACTGATATGAAATATCAGTATAGATGAGGGTGTAGTAGAGTATACCAAAGTCTTAATCTAATTTTTATTTAACAACTGTGATTTTAATTTTATTTTGATTATGTATACAACTACACATTTTATAAGAAGAAGTTAGTCTTTGTTTAAAAAAAAATCTAATTATTTTAATGAAAATCGTGATCAACAATTTTGGGACTTCCTCACTTGGTACCAGACGAATGTCCTCCAAGTAAAAAATTTTGAGTAATTTTTTTGAACTATTTACTATTTCTAACAATTTTAAATCAGAAAATTATTCGAATACTGGTAAAATTTTGTATAATAGTAAATTATAATACAAGTATGAACATTAACCTAGGCCTTTAATTAAATAATTATAATATTTTAGCATAGCAGTAACACGTTTTTAGACTCCTTTGAACCAATAAAACCAATCTGCCGTTCGTGATAGATCAGTGTTGTGATTGCACGAAAGAAGGCTAAGTCAAATCCATACATCAAATAGGTTATTAATTGCTTTGCGTTATGTGATCGTTTAATTAATCTATATTGTTTTTCCACTTTGATTTGGTTATTAGCATCGCATTATTTAAAGTGTAGCTAACATAATAAGATCGATATGATTTGGTAGCGGTATTTGTTCTTGGTTGAAATTGATTGATATGGGATCATAATAGAGTATTGATCTGTTCTTAGAAAATAAAAGTTTAGGAATATATTGTGGTATTGTTCTTTTATGTGTAAGAAGCAAGGTTACTTGTATGGTGAATAGAGTAGTTTTGGTGACGTTTTAGAATGGAACTTGGTTCAAAGTTATATTTACCTTTTTTCAATATTTCCGTTTAGAAGGGAAACGTTGAAGCTATGTATGAGAAGCATAAACATTCAATTTACTGTCTCCAACTTGTTAGGGGGCATAACAACACCTCAAAACTACAGAAACCATATTAAAAAGAATATAATGAAATTTATTTTTAATCCCAAAATATTTGCTGAGCTATAAAACTGTCCATATTTAAAATTGCAACGGGGTGAAAGGAGTCATCCAAAACACCCGAAAACAAACAATACAATACAATATTTCCGTTTAGGTGTTTGTTAATAATATTTCAAATTTTACATTAGTTTGGTTCTTTGATTTAAACCATATAATTATTCCTTTGCAAATCGGTTTAAAAAGTACTAACGTACGTTATAGTAGCGTATAACTGCAAAACTTTAGATATCTCCATTTTTCTTCAGAGATATTTATAATTCTTTTAAACTAACTATCTCTATTAAGCTTTTTCTCATAATAATTATTTTATTATAGCATCTCTGAAAATATTAAACTTTTTGAAATTAAGACATACAGACAACTGGAAAAAATGTTTAGACGGTCAGATTTTCTTGTTTTTTATAATGTGGTTCTTATTTACCATAATTTCATCAAGTGTATTGTAATAAAAGACTAAAATATAATGATTTTTCGTAGCTTTCAGTGCTGCAATCCTGCAATATCTATTCGTTATTTTGATTTTCTTATACTAAACATTTTTTAAATTTTTGGCCGTTATTGTTAGTGTACTGTTGTAATATTTTATTGAGACTTTTTAACACTTTTCCTTGATAATTAAAATATAAAAAGTACCAGCAAAATAAATACAAAAAGTTATACCTCACATTTACTAGCCCAACATCGTGAGTTTGCATTACCACGTCCTCAAAGTACCCTTCTGCATATATTCCTCTACACCAGTACATGTGCTCTCTATAATTTAAGTTGGCCTGGCATGTATCAAATAACTGCCTGAAACCATAACCAAAGGAATATATCACCGTATGGTACAGAGGTTAATAAACACGTTTCGGTGAAGTAGTATTTGCTATCAGGAATCATCAGTTAGAATGAGTGGATGAGCCTTCAGGGTACGAAGAGCTACTATATACATCAGCAGGTATTGTACAACCGAAGTTATAGTGAGATGTAGTTGGAGAAAAGGTATTTGGCTTCTTCAAATTTTGAAGAAAGTTAGAGCGAAAAATTTTACATTTTGAATTTTTTTGTTACTAGTTTTACATCACAGTTAATGGAAAAGTTAATTCAGCACAAAATTAACTATTCAAAATAATACGCCCAAATCTGCACTGATAGAATTTATTTATTGTTGGACTACCGGTTTCGAATCTGCACGATTCATCATCGGGTTACTCAATGAACAAACAAAATTAAAATTAATTAAAATATTATCAATACAACATATAGAAAACTTACATTATCTGATGGATTAAAAATTTAACATTATTTTGAATAGTATATTTACCTCTGCTTCCATTTTACAAGACAAAATTAACTGTTTATTTGCGAACAGTTTTTAATATAGAATCTCAAGAAGCAGGGTTATTGCTTTTCTAGATAATATTAACTCTGGATCACACTATTCAACAAAATATTTAACCATTTCCATACTATTGCGAATAACCATATGTTATCCTGTGAGTCTATTCACTCTGGTTCATACATAACAAGTTTTATGGCGGTATATTTTTAATCTACCAAATTTTAATTACCAATTTTTCATAACGTTAATGAAATTTGCGGATTTATTTTTAGATTTATTATATTTTTTTGTATTTAAATAACTTCCACTATATTAGAATGACCATTGAACATAACAAAACATAAATTTACTTTTCCATCAAATTAACTATCAAACAAAATCATAATTTTACAAAAACAATGTATAGTATTAACGAACAACAATATATCACAAAAATAGTTAAATTTACATATTACATAACAATCCTGAATAACGAAGGAATTCCCAAACAATAAACATGTATCTCCTAACACCTCAATATCAATCATGTAACAAAACCTGCCATAACTTATGCAAAAATATTTTTAAAGAACGATAAAAATCGCTTATTCTTGTACAACTTGAATCGCAAGTTCGAAAAAAAGGTACCGCCCTTAGTTACCGACAGTCCTATTACAAGCTGAGGATACCTCAACTCTGACAGGGGTCAAGGGGTCAAATTATTTGTTGCTTGGTTGACCCGACTCGCAAATAATATATAACGTTAGGTATTGTAGTGCAATTCGACCCGTTTTGATTGAGCGTATAAAAATAGTATTATGAAAAGCTTTCACTCTGAAAAATGGTTTGGGGCACTGATGACCCCGGCAGGTCAGCAGCATTGTGATCTAGAGTATGATTTTTGTGTGTGTGTACCTCTGGGGTAAATGTGAAGCATGATGCACAGAGATGGTGATCTGGTATATAGGAAAAGTGTATCAATAGTTTGGTATAAATACTGTTTTTATTTATGAAGCATAAACAAAGTGTAGTTCGAAGACTATAATTTTGCTCCGATATTTGATTTTCGTTGAATGCATACAGTTACAAGTCATATTTTACAGCAAGAAAATTTGAGTACAGTCAACTTTACTACGGTTTCAAACATATCTGTGTTTTCATAGTACAAGTAAATTGAAAAAGTCCACAGAATAATAGTAGTAGATTAACTGCAATAAAATATTTTGAAGTCTGTGATGTCGTGGTGCTCTTGGCTTATAATTATATGGTTGTGCTGCAGAATGTTTCAGTTTTCTCAAAACTCATAAATAAGAAATTTTCAAACTGGAGAAAGCCAAATCTTACACTTACTCTTATAAATTTCTCCATGAAGCACTTCTGACTGAGTGAGTACTTCGATTTCCAATGTAGGTGCAATTCGATAACCTTCTGATGCTCTAATCATTTTAGATGGAATGAAAATATTAAATTCTAGCTGATATAAATTACAAAATGAAAAATATTTTACTTGTGTCTGAAATGTCTAAAATTATTTATTTATACATTAACTGTAGATAAACTAAAAAGGATTTGTGGCAACAAAAACTCTTTTAGAATGGACAATTATCTTTACTTTACATTTTTTTACCTGTTCTACATTATAATAGCAGCAAAAACTGTGTGGGTGTTGATTTAATTTTTTTTATCTTTCATAATCTTCTGACCTTTCACTAAATTTAAGCAATTAACTACTCATTTTTCCACACTTTAAAACTAAAAAAATCCCGCAAATTTCATTAACTTTTTGAAGAATAAGCAAAAGAATTTGGGTTAAAAGATTACCCCTTTCACTTTCCGCAAGTAAATGAAAATTATACAAAAAAATTAAAAAAAAGTAATGTGCAAAAAAATAGGATTAAAAGTAAAATATATAACTACAGGGCGTGCTCCCTTATATTCTAAGTGTATGCCATAGCTAACTTGAAAACCTTTCAATCACTTAATCAACTTACAAAGTTTTGTAAAACTGTCAATGACTTACTATGACTCATGAATACCTTATACAAAGACATTCAACGAGTTATAAATAAAAGACTTGCAGAAAATTTCAGAAGACAATAGAACCAGCACCAGTGCAATAATTATAGAAGGCAATATATTGCAGACATACCAATATTTAAAATGAACTAAGAAGAATTTTTGACTTACAGAGAAGTTGATTCAAATATGTAATGTTAGATTTAATGAATTAATGATACTATTTCATAATTTAACTGACAAAGACTTAAGACTTTCGGAGTTACAGTCATCCAGTGGCACGCAAAGACTTTTAAAGACTTACTATAAAGCCTTTCAATCAATTATGTCTGCATACAATGACAAACATATACAAAATATTTCAAACACTTACATCCAAAGACTTAATGAGAAGGACTACATCTAATGACTGAGCAAATTTTATTTACAAATATTTCTGCTCATTACTCTGGACATAACTGACATCGGTGAAATTCGCTGGAATAAGCGTCAAATTAGACTAATTTAAAAAAGCTCAAAAAGTTGAAAAGAAGACCATCATGTTTCGTTTTTTCGCTTTTTTTCTTCAGACAAACCTTCTATGTAATAAAATAAATTAAGTAAGGTCGAGTGTGATGTAATGGTTAGAGACACCCCTCGAATGGGGTTGCCATCAGTTCAATTTTTACGGCAACCCTGAAGGGATTCAAATTAAAAATATATAGTCCTTCCAAAATCTTACGAACTCAAACTGGTTATGTCTTTAAACTATTTCGACAGGTAAACTCATTTTGGGTCGTTCAAATTGTGTATTTTTTATACAATTCGCAGACTGGTCAAAGAAAACAAATAAGTCGACAAAGGATTATCAATTGTTGGAATGTCAGAAACACCCTTGATGTGTTAATCGATTTGGTTCCGGAAGATTTTGGAAACACTATACTACTAAAGTAAAACAAAACAGGGAAGCTACTGTAGATTTGTAATACAGAATAGTAGTGAAACGTGGTCTATGAACAATCGGAATAAAAAAAAGAAAGAACTGCTTTGAGTAAAATATATGGCAATGCATAGTAAAACTTAATGACAATGATTATAAAAAGAACAAATCAAGAACTACACCAGCTAACTAAGGGTGCAGATGTGATTAGTATAATTATATGAAGGCACATAAACTCAGGTGGACTGGACATAATATAATGAGGATGGAAGAAGAAAACTGGGTCCAGAAAATTATGTCAGAACGGAAGCCAATCGGTAAAAAGCCAGAGGGGGACCTATGAAGCTGGTTAAACAATATAATATGGAGATTCTAAAAAGATGCAAGCCCGAAGGAAGATTGCAGAAAATAACAGTCTGATGATTTCAGATTTGCGAGTACGCTAAAACTTGCCAGAAGTTGTAGAGCCAATAGAAGAAGAAGAAATGAAAATTACTAAAAAAAATGAAATATATACATCTTTGATCTATTCCCTGAAGATGATGTGATGCTTGCCATATCGAAACTAGTAGGAATAAAGCGTCATTTTAGCAGAGATAAAGCGCGTTTAATTTTAATCAATTTAAAAAAAAATAGACAACCGTACAAAGTAAATTAATTTAAAGAATGAAAAAAAAATTATACATATAAATTGTACTGAATTATTTTTTTCGAAAAGTGGAAACCCTGCCTCTCCCCACAGTCCTCAGTCTAGTGTGCCTTCTAAAAGCTAAGAATGTGAAATGAGTTTTATACAAAGTCTTATAAACACTACGACTCACGATTAGTATATAAAAAGTGGATTTTTTACTAATCATACAAACATGAAACATATGTACACTTCATTAAATACTTCAAAAGGAATTCGTACGGAATTTACGGAAAATTGAATCGGGAATGATACATTTACCGTTTTATTTTCTGAGAAGACAATGTCAAGTTAAATATCTATTTTGTATATTTTTGTGAATTTTTAAATTTTGTATGTTTTATTTCAATGTTAGCGTGAATCATAGAATTAACGTTAGCGTGAATCGTTGAATTAAATCTGATTAATGATGGGTGATTCTATATAACGAGTATATAACCTAATTCAGATTAAAGTGAATCGAAATCTGACGAATTAAAAAAATCCTCTTATACACCAAATTAAAATTTGTCTTACCCAAGTACATGTCCCATCAGTGCAATTATAATAAAAATTGTTACTTTTCTCCTAAAACAAAATGAACTAATAATAGAGTTTGCATGTTAAATACTTATTTGAAAACTTTCTTACGATAATTATGAAGGTATTAAGAGTTAATGTAAAACTTTTTTTATTGTTAAGGTAACCTCAATGAAATGAAATCTTCAAATACAAAAATTGAGCACCAGTTTGAGGATATCCAAACATATTTGATACAGGAATGTCATGTATTCAAGAAGAAATAATTAAATGACAATAGTATTTTCAAAACTAATTTTTGTTTTAGCTTTCGTCAAAGATTTTACGTACACTCAACATACTTTAAAATACATTTTAGAACACGAAACCAAACATAGTTCACAATTTGACAATACATTAACACAAACGACCGTTATAAAATCCCATTTAACTGTCGCCATCTTCAAACCTGTCAAATGGCATCTTCTCATTAGTTATTTCACTTCTTCTGCAGTCATTAGACGATGTAGAAAGCAACAACACATTATCTTACTCAACTGACTCCATATATCGGCTGTCATTAATCATTACTTTTGCCGCATGGATGCCGCCATTACAAAATTACTCGCCAAAATGTCAACGGTGTGTTCTGACTGGTACCGATTTGATAAGCGATGAGAAATTATTGATGAAGTTTTACGAAACTCGGTGATAAGAATAAGGTATAGTATAAGGTGGGCATAAAATTGCTTTATTCGTTGTTGAAACAATAATATCTTCTTACGTATTTAACAGTCATTGCTCATTGGAATATAATATATTTAACTTAAAAATTTTGTAAGCAAAATAATCTCGAAAATAAATTTATTTATGAGAGAAATAAATATATTAGTTTTTCTTTCACTGTTATTTTTAGCAATAATAATTCTCGTCTTGATTTTTTTAAAATCACAATTCATTATTTACATAGAACTGCCATATTTAAAATATTTTCAGCGAATAACTTAATTCTGTTGAAAGCCCATTATTTTTCAGCGGGATGTCCCATTTCCAACACAGATTAAAGTTCAATTGAGAAGGCGAGTTCAATATAGAACAAAGAAAGTGAAGGGGGATTCGTGTATGG
>JAQIWE010004040.1:0-11168 GCA_034698565.1 Campodea plusiochaeta | reverse complement strand
CTTCGAGTCTACGGAGCCTTGAGTGGTATTTCCGATACACTTCCCTTTATGGTCTGGAAATAGCACTCAGGGCTTTGAGGATCCCGTAACTACTGCCGCAGTACTGCGGTAAGCGCATAGCTAGTATCTTAATGAATCTATATAACTTCTAAAAATTTCTAGCGATTTCGTTCAGTAGTTTTTGAGAAATACATTTTTATAAAAAGTTAAATTCCTATCTCATAACAACCATGCTGGGGGCAAATCTATCCCCCAGCATGTTATAAGATAGGGATTTAGAGAAATACAAAAATTAATTTCTCGAAAAGTACTGAACCACATCTTTAGCAATTTTCAGATGTTAATTATATTCATAAAAAGATTATTTGTTCAAAATTACTAGTATGCATGATGAAAAATAATTTTGATAATGTATTGGTGAACATTATGAATATGCTCAAATCAAACCAAAAACATAATTTTTCACTTCTGTAATTTACTGTTTTAATGTAAATAATTATGTCTGTTTACAACATTATTATAAATTCTGTATTATAACATTTTACACATCTGTTATTATTCAATAAAGTAAAATTATTTTTAAAATAAAAGAGAGAACTGTACTCAGAAATAATTTTCCTAATATGTTTGTAGATCATTGTTATAATTTATTACATACTAATCCTTTTAAAGGGTTACGATATTCTAATTTATTATTTCTAATCGGTATTAGGAATTCATTAATTCGAAAATTTAATTTTAATCCATTCTCATTCATATAATAACATAATATTAACAATTACTTAGATTATACTTAAATAACAATTAATTTATTAATAACTTTAAGATAAGGTAATTATCAGAAGGTCAATACTATTTTAAGCAAGATTTATTTTTGTTATTTTTTAATACCAAACAAAACGTATCATATTATTATTACAAGAATTTAATTAAATTTAACAGAAATGATAAATTATCCATATATTTAAAGTTAAACCACCAAAACAATGGTGATTTAAACTCGTATCAGAATGTATAATGATCTAATAATTGGTTTATTTTTCACATTATATTGATGTTTTTTTTCTAAGGCAGAGAGAATAATGAATAGACTTCGTCATTTCGGTTTTGGAAAACTGAAAAGAAAATAATTTTGAAATGGAGTTGTACTTCAACAATATGTTTGGTACAAGATTACATAAAATACACGAATCCTATCATATAATTTTTGGATCCATAATTATATTAAATATTTTAGGAGTTTAGATCATGTCATAAAATAGATAAGGAAATTACCAATTGAAAATGTCAACTGCATTTCTAACAAAAATGATCATGGACCCAAATCGATTAACCCATCAAGAGTGTTTATGACATTCCAACAATTGATAATCGTTTGTTGACTTATTTGTTTTCTTTGACCTGCCAGCGAATTGTATAGAAAATACACAATTTGAACCACCCAAACATTTGGTCAACAATGGGTTTACCAGTCAAAATAGTTTGAAAACATATCCAGTTTGAGTCCGTAAGATTTTGGAAGAACTGTATATCTTTCACTTCAAACATTTGAAAACTTTATTTAAAACAAAATCATAAACCAAGATGTTTTATCACTTCAGTATTTCACCGGAATGCTTTTTTCACCAAATATCCGATTATACTGTAAAGTAAATCCATGTACTTTTTTATGTGTTTTTGTCATTTTCTTCCCTTTATTTATAACATGTCGTAACGGGACGCGTTGTTGACTTTACTGTCAAATAATTTTTCTTTTAGTACAAACTTTCACTGTAGAAGTGAAATATAGCGTGAAAAAAGTTATATTAGAAAACAAAGTAGCTCCTGTACAACAAATCAGAAGGTTTTTCTGTCTATGGGTTAGAAGTTTAATAAAAGAGGGTGTTTTACAACTGTTATTTGCGACACAACAGTTGTCAAATTAAATTTTGCTGTTTGAGTTAAATTATTAGCAAACTAAACTATAAAGAAGTGTCATAGTATAGTTGACATACTTATATAGGCAGAATGAAATAATAAAATTAAATAGCGCTTTTAATCTGTGGTATTTATAATTAATATTTATTAATTTTGAGTAAAACGACTTTAAAGGTAAATGCAACTTCGTATGACTTCACAGGATATCTATCTTTTCTACTTTTTTAACAGTTTTTTGCTATTGCTTTCATTGCCATTTGATTTAAATAGTTGAAAAGAAAAATTTCATATTTTTCAAAATATATGGACAAAAATAATTATTAAAATAATAAAATTTACTTTTACCTTTTTGACATTAGCTATATTTTCATATTGGGGCTACTTTAACAGTTTAAGCGCCACGAAACATGAAACGCAGTATAAAATACTGCTTAAAAAGTTGTGAGGAAGAAAAAGGGTCTTATTAGCGTATATTTCCATATAAGCATAGCCACGAACGACATTATGATAAATTTTCTGTACTTACCAGTTAGTGCCAGAAAGTGATAAGTCAATCGAGTTAGCCGATCTTAGCTAATCAGCATTGATTATTCCGAGTTATCCCTTTCTTCCACTAAATACCATTGTATACTTATCCCCTATTTTGAAAATTAGATGTTTTAAGCGCACCGTTGAAATATTTAGCCCTTACTACCAGTTAGGGAGTCAAAAGCGCTGATTTCAAATATGTGAGTAACTAAAAAAAACTCAAAAATGGTAGTTATCCTTCTTTGCCTTTAAGGTCCAGATTAAATGATCTCTAGAGCTCATTTGGTTATGGATCCTATTAGAGTTACAGATCGAAATCGCAATCTCGTTGCTATGTACACGGAGTTTATTCTTACAAGCCTGATCGAGAAGTGCTTATTCTAAATCATTCACCCGTTTGAAAAAATCCCGAACTAACTTATTATCGAGAGACGATTTTAAATCTCTCGACGTCAAGCCCCAAGCGCAGAACCAATTCCTTGAAATATAATCTTCTCGACCTTCGTTAAGAGACTCGACACTGTGTTCGCTGAAGTCCTATGTTAAAGATGGATCATTGACTATCAAAATCGAGATGAGCCAAAACCTGTCAACGTCTCTCACATTAAAAGTCATATTACCAACAGATTCACCCATAAGTTTTGGATCATTCTGTGATATCGAGCTCTATTCTCTTTACCAAGTTTGGGTATCTATCGATCGTCGTCGAGATGATCTTCTGCCGATCTTCGATTGAATATCTCGGTGAGACGATCCCAAAATTCTTAAAAGCCAAATTTCAGGCAAGATCTCGTACTCGTTATTGAAAGAGTTATCTATTTCAATAAGGATTAAGAGTCGAGACCTTTCCAAAAAGAATCGACGGCGATTGAGATGTCTCTGTCCATCAAAATCAAGATTAAAAAAAAACTCTCTCTTTAAAAATCCTATTATCAAGTAAATCATCCATTTTCTTTCCTTGTTAGAGAAAATCAGTTCATCGAACATTGACATCTCGTCATCCTACTATTCGATCCTGACAAATTAATAATATTTCACTTTCCCATTACAACCTCAAAGCAAATACTCTATACACCAATTACAAAACTTTAATAGGATGCTGTTGAGAAACTTTTAATAATAATCTCTTAACCAATCTTGACAACATGAATGACATGAAAACCCTTAAGAAAACCCGGCGGTAAAAATATTGATTCCGAAAGGTGTAAAAAAATGGGTGTCCCGTTAGAGAATGCAAAAAGCTAGAGAGGTGTTCGGGAGGGTGTGCGCAGGAGTACTCCAAGGGGGGTGAATGTTCCCCCTTGGGAGGGGAGAGTGCACTCCCCTTCTCCCCCCTCCCTCTCCCCTTTCCGACGAGGCAAGTGTACGCGCGGGACAAGTTTCACTTGCTATTCGTTTGCGCATAGTGGTATAGATAGGTTGTGTGTATTTACCGCGGTGCAATCAACTCGCGAGGCGCTTGACTCTTATTTTTTGTTTTTATTTGTGAAATATTTGTTGTTTTGTTTTATATACTATCGGGAAGTGTTTGTGTTATTGTTTCTCACTCGTTTTTTCGGTATATTGAACCGATTTTTGTTTTGTTTTTGAGTTATTTCTGATATGAACTTTTTATTCTAATTATTGAGGCAACTATGGAGACAACTTACTACACGGGGCCAAATGACGGCGACATGAACAGAATGTTTGATCAGTATTTGTATAAGGTAAGAAATATTTTCATTTACGTTTTGAGAAAAGTGTTTATTAATGTTGATAGTTCCAAACATTTATAGGTTCTCATACCGATGCTGTGTTAACTGAAATTTCCATGAAAGAACTCAATTTAAATGAAAAAGAGAATTCTAAACACCGGTTAGAAATTTCATAATGTGTCGAAACAAGTACTATGCAGTACGGAAACTTGAAACTAATAGTTGGCCTTGTTTTCTGGTTATTATAGATGTTGTAATATATTATGGTAATTTTAACGCGTGCAGCACTAACGATACGTTAATTACTTACTGTTACAAGATGGCAGATTGTGATGAAGTTACAGTACAAAGAACGACACGTAGAAGAAAAACATTGAATATAATTGTTAATATCTTTTCAAAAACGAATAATACGTTTTATACAAAACTTAAACCAAACTTTTGAAAGATTTTACAACTTTTGACACGATGTTTTGGGATCTTTTCTTTTATAGTAAATGTTCTCGTAAGCTTTCGGAATGAAGGTTAATACCAGACGTGCACGTGGTCAAGAAGATATCTCTCAGCATCTTTCCACAGCTTTAAAGCAGATATATTGAAGAAGTGATAAGATTGAACATAAAGGACATCTTGTTTTTTCGTTATACATCTTTTTTATTGTTGATAGTTCTTTTGCGTGCAACCGCTGTGATGGTAATTACAATGCTATTTCAATTTGTCGCGACGAAGAACATTCGTTTTTATGAAAAGTAGTTTGTGGATACAGGAATAAGGATGTTCTAATTTGTATTTTTGTTGGGTGATTTTGTGTTTTGATGAAAGTTTTGAGATGTGATGATGAATTGATTGCTATTAGTTTCGGAATTTTTGAGATGAGAAAAGCTCTCATTGAGCTTGATATACTTCAAACTGTCGTAGTATGTTTGTGGTATAGAAAATACTTTGGAATACGAGTTATATTGTCATGGTGCACTGACAACTGCGGATACCAGAACTCTATACTTCATTGAAAAATACCGCTACGGAAAAGAACAATGTCATTTGATCAAGTAATAATGATTAATGTGCTTATTAAATGTTATCCCAGTTTGAAAAATTGATTCTCGATACTCTAATTTAATTTCACTTGTGTCCTGATCAACTCTATTTCAACCGAAACATATTTTCTGATAGAACTCTCCCAAAACAGCAAAATTAGCAACCACCAAATTTTAATAAAAACATACCTAAGCAAATTTCTATATATTAATATTTACATACCACCTGCGAAATATTCATCCGAACCGGATGATATACATTCGCATCAAATAACAATATAATATACCATATCTCCATTTATTCGACTGTGCTTTCAGACGTGTTTTATGAACGTTTTTTTCTCTCCCTGTCTAAACAATTTTAAACGAATCTCTCTTTCTATATGAGCCCAGTATCGATCACACTTGCAAATGGAAGTTATTATATGGAGATGAAAGTTGAAAGTATAGAAAAGAAAAGAGAGAAAAAAAGATGAAAGATGTTATACTTTTATTCTGCAGTTATATGAGCTCTTCAACCATTCCCTAAGAATTTATGGGCCTTATCATTTCTCAAAACCTATTTTCAAGATGTGTAAGAATTAAGCGCTTCATTGATTTTTCGAAAATGTGCCCCGCGCTAAGTGTTCGAAATGGTTTTACTCAAGTTAAACGGATGATACGGGAAAGTATACAAAAACGTCTTGGGTAGATCTCGAAATTTGTTTGAGCGTTGTCACAATGTTTGATAAACTCCGATGAAAACTCTTCGATTATCGGATTTGAAAAGTCTGATCATTTTACTCCTCTGTAGAAAGTAAATAACTTTCAATTAGCGTTTAATGTTAATTTTCTATTCGCAGAATCTGTTTCTATACATTTGATGTCTCGCCGCCGTCTGTAACAATCTGCGGAAGTGAATTTCTGTTCTGCGGCAAGTGCGGTTTCCATGTGGGACTCCGTATTACCCGAGGCGTCGGTAAACGTTGTACAACACGGCAGGTTAAACAAGGGTTAATGTGTTTAACACTCGGCTCTTTATCTTCAGATAAACTAATAATATAATAATATAATACTGATAAATAAAGTATTATTTTATATGCATGATAACGGGAAATGAACAAAATTTGTTCTGGTGTTTATTTTTCAGGACCAGAACTCGCTCTTTTCCTAAAAGGTTTTCTCATAACTTTTACGTTTCTGGGATGTTTTGTGTTTTAACTTATATTATCGTTGGTCCTTATGTGTTATACAATTATGTAGTTGAAATGTTTTGAATCACAAATTTTGTAATTCAGGAGAAATTCGGACTCCATCAAAATCCTCCTCTTATGGAACTTGGCTATTTATCAAAAGGAATTAAAAAAAAAACTATAAACATTTAAAATATTGTTGAAGGGCTTCAAACAATTGAATATGCTGTATGATATTTCAATGATTATATCAGCAAAACTTTGAAAATTACTAAACTTCTTGAAAACAACAACTTATCCTCCATAGTTCATCGTCCCAAACAAATTCCTGCATTCTCCCTCTCTGCTATTCCTCTCATAACATCTCGAGAGTTGACGAATTATCTGTCTTCAAAGCGAACTGTCAAACCATATTAAAAACAAAGTCAATAATGTCCTATTTGCTTTTTCATGTTTGAATCAGATCAATCTTTAATAAAAGCTAGATATATATCCCTATGAATAGTTGTCTTTCAAACAGTATACTCTAAAAGGAAACTTTTTCCTCTACTTTTTTTCCCATTCTCTGTCACATATACCAATACTAAAAACAAAGGCATCATAATGAAAAAAGTGAACACAGACGAGAAATTTCCTCTTTTTTATTTCTATTTTATTTCTCTCTCTCTCTTTTATAGTGTATAGAGAGAGGGAGCTATATACAATTCACTAATCACATATTCCATTTTCTGGGAGTTCCAACCCCCCCTCTGTTCCCCCTACCGCCACCCTCTTGGTCTATAGAAATTCTGAATTGATTTTGAGTTTATTTGCTTACCAGAGAACGGGAGTATGGAACGGAATATATAGAACTTTGCTTCGTTTATATTTTTGTGTTGAGCTATTTTTTTTAGAACAATGTGTTGTCGAATTGTTCGATGTTTTGCTGGCTACTTCTGGGAAACTCGGTACCATTCGGATATTTTTTTCTCTCTTCAGGAATAGATTTTGATCTGGAGTGAATGCTTATAATCTTAAGAAATGAAATTAGTATAGAGATTCCTTAGACATTTCAAGAAATGTTATTGTAAATAAAGTGTCATAAAACTGCATTCGTTTGTTCAGAGCATTAAGTTTTGTCACTACAAAACTGTTTTACCTTTTAGTTTTACCATTAGAAACTGTCTTACTTTTTGATTTCACCAATAGAAACTGTCTTTACCATGTCATTTTAGTATTAGAGACTGTCCTTTATATTTTATAGAAAATTACGTCAATTTCTTCTTAATTCATTATTGAAAATACGGGGTATCCTATAGATTGATTCCAAACTCCAAATTATTTGTTATAGCAATATGTTACCCTTTCATAAGTGCGTCCATTCATAAATGAAATGAAACTATATTTTCTTTACTCTTTTCACCATAAATGATTTTTCTTAATCTGACGAATATAATTTGGCAAGAAAGTAATATCTTTATACTCAAAAATTTTCAAAGAGAATTATGTCATTAGGCTCATAACACAATAACTATTTATTGAAATCTTAACAACTAATTGAAAAGTATAATACAGTAGAGCAGTATTAAGCTTTAAAGTCAAACAAAATTAAAAGGACTGAACATTATCCTATGTCGATATTCCATTTTCAGTGATCTTACACACAGCCCTCAACGGTTCTCCACAAGCCATTTTTCGCTCGTAGTTTACTCTCCCCCTTTGTTGATTGACTGTTATTTCGAACTCGTAATACCCTGTAATTTTCTTAATCTTTCAAATATAGACAAAGTGGTTTTGGTCTCAAATAAAGACTCCATAAATTTTCTTTTACTTTTAAAAGCAATTTGTTTGAAGGTGATGATTTGTAAAAGATTGGTCTAACAAGTACCTATACGATAAAATGATAATAATAGGTGACGGATTTTTTGGAAATAATTTGTAAATTTTTATAATCTTTTTCTTTGTGAAATGGTTATATAGTTTGCATACGTAATTTGTATAATCGTAACATTGAATATGGTGTTACGTGTTTTTTTTTTATTTGTGGTAATCGTTTAGGCTCATTACTTCAGTGTGGTTTCACTTTTTTAACGGTGAAAGCTCTAAGACTTTCTATTAAAAATAATCTTCACATAGTTGAACAATGATAAAAATATGTTTTTAGCGAACTATAAAACATCAGCAATGTGAAATATAATCTTTGTTTACAGCACTTTTGACTTTTATTGTACCCTGAATATAATAATATTTATAATTATGATGAATAATGATTTTAAAATTGCTATTTCATAACAATATTTTGAGAGAACAAACGGCGAATGTTTTGTTTTCCAAAATTTCCTATGATGTTTTCCAAATTTTCCAATTTAAATTGCTGATTTACTACAGCTCACTCCTAAATCGAGGGCTAGCAAATAAGTATAAATAAACCACAAGATTTTAAGTGCCGATATGTGTTATCGTTCAAAACAATAATCCAAATAAGAACATATTTATTAATAAAGATTAATATTTAGATGTTTACCACAATTTCAAAAAGCTTAATTGAGATTGTTATTGCTTTATTGGTATAATAACAGTGTAAACCTTGTTTGGAATAATAGTAGACTGTGCTTATCTTAATTAAATCTATACTTGAGCAAACTGATAATTGTAAAATTTCCGAAAATGCATATGATGCAATTTTGTGAAAGGAGTAAAAAACTATATTACTTCTATAGTGCAACAAAAAAATACACCTGAAGATATAAACACAGAAAAGATAAAAGAAGAACAAAAACTAAAATAATCATCCAGTGTCGGTATGCTGCAATCAAAGTTGTAGCAAAGTATCGAATGTAATAATCAGAGCATTTTGCAATTCACTGTTACAATATAAATATTTAGAGCGTTTTCGCTGTTGTCATATAGTTTTCAAATTCGAATTACTTTACATGGAACATAAGTAATATTCGTTTAGAAATTTACAGTGATTTTCATTGATTATAATAGCTGTTTACTATTTTGTTTAACCAGAATCTAAAATTAAGTACAATAACACAAAAATACTTTGATGAAAAGAACTACTATTTGAAAATATCATTTTTATAAACTATTTGAAAATATCATTTTTATATACCACCATCTCAAAAGTGGGATATACGACACGATTATAATAATAATTTCTACACAGTTTCGTAATGATTTTCCGAATGATGATTCTAAAATTCTCCGTGAAATCATGGTCGAACTCGTTCGGCCATGCGTGAAATACTGGTTCTTCGATGGTTTAATCTGATAACTCACGAAAAGACTAATAAACTTTTAGAAAGCTAGAGTTATTATCATTAAAATGTGTTGATGAAATTATTTCGAAAGTGAATGGATTTTGTAGGATTTAGATAACCTCATAATGTTATTTATTTGTTTTAGAACTATAAAGATTGAGTAGATTTTTGGTAATCAGTGAAAATATTTGAAAAATAGGGAGAACGCTGGAGAAAGTGTTTGATTTATTGAGTAATCCTAAAGTTTTCAAAATATCCGAAACATTTTTCATATGATATTTCAACGACGCTGAATTTCTTTAGGAGTAAAGAGTAATATTCATTAATTTATTTATTTTATTCACTAAATGTTTTTTTATTTTCAATCTGTACATTATTTTTTTTAACATGAGCCAATAATGCCGTCAATACATGTAAACTGGATGTCTGCTGTATACAGTAATTGTTAGATTTTTTTATATTTATAAATTTAATTCACTTAATATAATTCTACTTGCTGACTCAATGCAATGTACGATGTCAATAGCGATATCTGAATAATGTAAGTGTACTAATAATAAAATCTTCCATGCGGAATAAATAAATAAAAATTCAATAAATAAAATTAATAAAAATAACATTATAAATTAAATTAAATTCTAATCTGAAATAACAGAAATTGAAATCAATAATCATATAGTATGTAGCTCATTATTATTTCGAAGTTGTGCACAAAACATCAGTTATAAATGACAAACAGTATAATATAGCAAATAAAAAGTTTATGATATTACAGCATTCTTATTACTGAAACTGTTGGATGTAGTTGAATGAAGCTGATTACACATATCTAGGAATGATTATGACATAACCCCCCCATAATAAATTGAATAATTTCTATAAATAAACATTCTATCTTTGATATTCAATTATTTCTCTAAGCCTCCACATACGAGAAGTTGAGATCGGTTCTATAGTTCTTATTATCACGGCTGATTAAAAGCTGTTTTTGTTTTTACTTTGTGATACTCGTTCAATGACTGCATGGTGTAGAATTATAATGGAGTTTGTGTCAAGCCGCACCTGCACATTCCTAAACTAATAATACAAGATGATTTTGCAAGGAAGAAAACAGAAGAGAATTTTCGTGAAGACTTTGTTCGTGCAATTTTTTTTTGTGTGTTTGAAGTTAAATTTTATGCGAATTATAAAGTGCCTGGATATTATTAGAGCAGCTAATATTTTTCAACAGTAACATCAATAAGTAATAATAATAATAATAAATAGCTTTATTTCACAGAAATATGCGGCATTAGGGCCTTAAGGCCCTCTCTTACATACAACATACACTGGTTAATTCTATAAATTATATGAATGTTGACATAAACAGTATACAAAACTAAGCTGAATTGAACTAATACTAAAAATATAGCAAATAAAGAAACAGAAATTTTGAAAAATATGCAATATCGTATCTTTGTTCAACTAGACCATTTCCAGCTTTAATTTTAATTCCAAATCCTAATAGTACAATTCCTTTAAGAAAGTGATAAAAATCCGAATGCGTTCTTAAAGCGTCAATAAAAGTAATCTCCT
>JAQIWE010004039.1:0-11169 GCA_034698565.1 Campodea plusiochaeta | reverse complement strand
ACTGGTGACCGATGTAGTGTTAGAAGACGCTTCATCACCTCTAAACCCAATATTATTGGTCCACATCATCACTGATACATCAGCAGTCCTGCGATATGTTAAAAGAACGTGTCATCGCTACTAAACTCAATATTATTGGTATAAATCAATGAAATATAAAATAGGTTCATTCAAATGTTAAAAAAACATACTACCAACTTTCAATTCACCGGAAAGCAGTTTGAAAGTAGACAGATGTGTTATTTTTATTCAACAAAAATTGTATTAAAGTGGTTGGCTAGTAACATTATATTATGGCTAGGAACTTTCAGAACTTACTAGCCTCACTGGCTAGTGCTTGAAAAAATAAAATTCTAACCCTGATTTCTTACCAAGTGAATGAACAAGTCTCGGCAACCTCGTAGCTAACACAAACACATTCTCTTCAAACACTTCCGTTAATTCCTTCCCTGTATCCTCCTGACATCTAGTGGCAAATGTTTGTAAGTATTCTTCACTAGCAGACGATACTTGAAGGAAGTCGTCTGTACTCAGGGAGACTAGGGTTTCTATTAGGAGGGGTATGGTCGGGCGGAGGTTGCTGGAAAGTGGAATGTTTAAAAAACTTACAATTAAATGTACTAGAATACTGGTACAATCGGGTTATCAAAAACAGAAGATTTTCGAAACATTTAATTTGTTTAATTAATAATTATCTCAATTTGATTATTGCATAATTTTAATAGAGAATATTAAATCAACTTAAATTGGTAAGAGCATCAAAGACTTGCAAATCTCACATGATTAATGTAAATATCAAATGGAAAATATATAAGGTACTACACCGAATTCCTCTAATATTCTGTGTAGTATTGACATTTACATTAATCATATGAGTTTTGCCAGTCTTTGACTTTCTTAACAATTTAATAGTGTAGCTCATATCACAATTAATGTCATTAATTGTAAATAGGAAGCTCGAAGTTATCCCATATTCCTATTAGGGGAGTTTAAGCCCAAATTAAGTTCAAAAACCTCTGTGGAAAGATCTGTATGGTAATTTTTATTATGTTTTAAAACATTAGCATAGTGAGTATTACTCTGGAAAGTGTTTACAATTTTGTTGGGTCATATAATTGGGATGTATAAAAAATCTAACATTCTAACCTAAAAAAACTACTTCGAACATCTAGAAAAGGTACCAGTAGCATGTTAGGAGTAATTATGACCAGTAAAAAGTCAACTTGACCAGTAAGTTAAGTTCAGCACTGGTCAGCTTGACCAGTGACAGAAAAAATGAAATTCTAGTCCTGCCAAAATCCTTATTTTAAACATTTTAACTTGCTAATTTCCACGAAAAACCTTATAGCCACCAAAAATCATTGAAATTACCTTCAACGCTGCAAACAATGCTTCAGCCACCTCCTTCCAATGTCCCGTTTCCCCACTCCCCCCTTCAGTTGGCGACGGTGATGGATCAATGGCTGCTAATACATCCAACTGTGGCCTGAGAGCACTCAACCCACCCGGATCACTAGTCCGTTGTAAAGCTATTACAAGTTCCTGTACGGACTGAGCAAAGGATTGTGGAGTCTGGAGTTTGTCTATTATCGACTGCATATGTGATTTGTGTTGCGTGTCGCCGTATAAGAGTGCAGACCATTGGTCGGGGGCGATTCGGAGGCCAGCCTAGAAGAGGAGAAATAGTTAATAAACGTTCATGCTCCTTCTTTGACAGTTAAAGAATTCATATATATTATAAAGTTACATGAATAATGCTATAAATTTTATTCTCTGAGACAACCTGGGAGCTGTTGATTTTTTTCTTGTGGAATAATCTGTGAAAATTTATAGATTATAGTTAATATTAATGAAATGTATCTTACTTTTTGACTTTGACTTTGAATATAAATATTGTATTTTGAAGGTATAAGTATTTTTTGTTTCTATATATATATGTTAGGGTTAGGCTATTTTAGAAAAAGAAATTTAAATATTTGAATCTTTCCTTCTGTGGATTTATCACTTACAGAAAGTAAATTACTTCTTCTAATTTACAGTATCACTCACAGAAGTGCAATATTTCTTTCAAGACATGAAGAACTAAAAGGTTATCAACTGTATATATAATATATATAAGTATGTAAAAATTAAAATTTCAGTTATATTTTTAACTCTTACCTCTGTAGCAATTTGTACAATTTGCGCATCATGTTCTCTTCTTAAAGCTTCATAACAACGAAACTCCTCTTTTAATTGCATTAAAGATGAATCACCCTCACGTTTAGAAACCTATGGAAATGGAGGTTTAGTACAAAACAAAATAAGATATCATAAATTTTGATGAGTAATTAGATATAAAGCAAACATGATTGTATTTTTAACAAATGGGAATAAAATTAGGTAAAAATGCATTTTAGCGATTTTGGGTTTTTGAGACCCTGACCTCCCAGACTGGAGATTCACCTATCTGAGGATGGAGATTGACCTACCTGAGAATCGAGATTGACCTATCTGAGAATGGAGATTGACGTATCCAAAATGCAGATTGACCTATCAGAGAATGAAGACTGACCTACCCGAGACTGGATATTAACCTACCTGATGCAATAAATTAACCTAACCTAACTAAACCTTACCTAACCTGACCAAACCTCATCTAACCTAACTTGAAATAATAACGTAAGGAAATTGGGGAGGATGAAAATAGTTGTACTAGAATGAATAAGGGGTCTCTTCGGAACTCATTATGCAAAAACATTTGTAATTTAAAGCAGGGAAGTACCTTTTATCGTTAAAGTGCATGTATACCCAAGTTTATTAATGTTATAGTCGAAATAAAAATATTATGGAAATTTGAAGCTTATTTGTACTCTGTTAATATGACTTACAAAATAAGTGAGTAAGAAATTCTAAAAACTTGATAAACAGTGAAAATTAAATTTGAAATCACAATGCAGCAAATTATTATAAAATTTTATAAACTAGACCTTAGACATAGGTTGGAGTAAGGCCCGTATTTGTAGTGTTTCATCCAGAATTTCTCAGGGGCAATCAGGTTAAAGTGGGCACATTTTTACATAACAACAAATTTCCAGGGCACATAAAATGATCGTATAAAACTTTCATTGACATTTTTTTAACATATCTTCCTCAATTTTAGACCGATTTAAATGATTTATACGCCATCGGAAAGATCTCGTCGAAACCTTTACAACGATGTTCGTAAATAAACGGCTTTGAAACTTGGGTGTGATAGCACAAGGGAGCCCTAAAAGTATAGGGCAGGGAGCCCAAGAGGTAGGGCAGGGCGCTGCGCCCTTTTAAAACGCTCTAGATGAGACACTACCTATTTGAAATATAAAAATTGATCAAAATCAATTTACGATACAATTTACAAAACAATAAATTTACTGGTCAAAACGTCATAATACAGCAGTGTGTGACCATAGAAATAAGACTAACCCAGGTATGGTTAGCATTCAAATTTTAAAGGTTTTGTTAGGTTAGGATAGATGCACGCAGGTTAAAATTATGTTAAGAGTTGGTTATTTATATTTTGGATAAGACTGTAACAGATAAAATAACGGTAAGCTACTAGGTCTAATGCAAATTAGCGATAAACAATTCTTCCCTCCTTAAAATTGGTAATATTTTCGTATAGAAATGGCGACAGAAGACACACTTTATTCATACTTTACTACTTTTATCCTATTTCAAGTTACGCACTAGGTAAAGTTTGGTCAGGTTAGGTTAATTTATTGCCTATGATAGAACAATCTCCATTCTTAGATTGTTAGATAGGACAATCGCCAGTCTGGGAAGGTCAAGGTCTAAAACCCTGGAATCGCTTCAAAGTACAGTTTTACCAAAATAAATTCGAAGAAACGAGACATACTTTTATTTCAAGTACCTATAACTGGTTAACTTGGCACTGGCACTGGTTAACTTAAAATGAAATTCTATAGCCCTTCATGCTGCTTCTTCTGATTACAAATTTAAAAACTTATTACATTTATTCGTATTTAGCGGATTAGGTGTAACCCTTAATAATATTCCATAAAATTATTTTAGCATATAGACTTCAGAATATTAAAATTTATTATTTCGACATTGATATGGCAATATTTATAATATTGAAGTATAAATTAAACAATGGAAATAGTAACTCTCTTATTGAGTTTAGAATACCAAGTCTATATCGACAGTATATTGACCTACACAAATGAAATGAAATTAAAACTAATAAAATAAATTAACCTGGGGAATAGTAGGCTTGATCATGACGCAGAAATTCGTTTTGATCCCTTTGTTATAGTAATTAGTGATGAAACCGAGACGAGACAAAAGTCTCGTCTCGAATTCCGAGACGAGCCTGAATTTTCGGAAAACGAGACGAGACGTCCTCGGACGAGACGAGACCGAGAAAAGTCTCGTCGCGTCTCATTTTTATTTTTTTAAATTAACTTTCTCCAACATTCTTTCTCTCTCTCTAAAAAAAAAAGACGAGACGAGAGCACGAGACCGAGACAAACCCTAACGAGACCGAGACGAGACAGACATTTCTCAAGTCGAGACTAGACAAGCAAAAGTCTCGTCGAGACGAGACGGCATCACTATTAGTAATAAAATACATAAAGCAATAATAACGTGGATAACTGGATATTATTTAATTAAATTAGCTTTTTACATCAGATATATATTTTAGTCAGAGAAGCAAAAAGAAATATCGAAACGTGAATAAATACGGAAAGATCTTGTAAGTGCAAAAATGTTCGTCGCAATTCTTTTTGTTATCAAGAAGTACAATAATAATTATAAAGTAATGATTATAATAATTATTCGGAAAGTTTTTTTAAAAAAATCACTCAAAACTATCATAATAATATATAAAGACAACCAGTAGGCCTAGTAAAAAACGGTAACTCATGAAATGAAACTTGAAACGTCGTAAAAAAAATGATAAAATACCTGAGCTAGTAATAACTGATAAAACAATAATGAAATCCGAAATCATCACAGCTACAAAAATCACAAACTCAAATATTAGTAATAAATACTGAAATATATAACTATGAAGCCCGTAAGCTGTCGTTTCTATACAGCCATTATCAAAATCACAAAACAAAAACTCACCCCTATCTCTGAATATTCGGCACCACTGTATTTCGAAACTACACGAATACAACCACTACACTTGCAGGTATGAGAAATGACTTTAAAAAACTAATCCAAAATTAAAAAAAACTGTCAAAAATCAGCAAAAAACTTTGAGCACGCGGTCATCGCGATGTTTAGTCCACAAACGACGCACACGAAGGAATTAGAATTCAACAAGTTTGAGCCAGCAGTGGTTTGGGTGCTTAATGCGCCGCTTATTAACAAAGTTACTGCATTTGACTATTTGCTTGCGTTCAGAATACAAATATTAGCACGGTGTATTGAATAACAAAATACATTGTATATTACTTACGTGTTACCTGAAATGATATTATCAAAGTTTTTATTATCGTACTGTATCCTAATTGCTACGATATATCGAAATTGTTTGATATTCGATTGTAGGTTCTAATATGGTTGTCGGTGTACTCGATATGCTGTTTTAAATAGAATCTGGAATAAGCCGAATAATGTAATCCGTAATTATTTGTACAAATTTCACTATTTCAGAAATGAACAATATTTTATAAATATCAAATAAAAATACACTATCAATATTTTTATTGTTGGCATGCATAATTATGATTTATACATTTATTTATTGTTGATATTTGTTATAGCAATATTATTGAGTATTATGTAAAACTAGATCAGCACAAAACAAAAAAAATAATAATGGCAATTTCACATATATATAAGTCGTTTTTATTAATATTAATTTATATTTTGTAAAACAATGTTTCAGTATTTACACTGATCAAAATTTTGATTCCGGCCTATATATACAGAAAGAAATTTAAAAAAAAAATCGTATGTTATGTGATGAGCACAGGGCCGGTTTTAAGAGGTTTGGGGGACCGGGGTCCGAACTAATATAGGGTCACAGGATTTAGAAAAGGGGAAGATGGAAAGAAGGCGAAATCGAAGTGCTTCCTAAGCGCACCAGCATGGTTGGGGCGACGAATGAAATTTTGTTAATTTACACTGAAAAACTAACAATTTTAGCTATTTTAAAACTGATATTTTACTAATATTGTGCTGACAATTATTTTTGACTTTTCGTAACAATTACTCGTATATTTTTTTTAATTTTCAAGGAGCCAATTTTAAGAGCCCTTCAAGTAAAATTAAAATTCAGAGTTGCCAAAATTCGAAATTTGTATTACTCACCATGTAAGGTCTCAAATCGTTATTTTTATTTTGGATTGCATTCGTTATGATAATATTCAAATATATGTGTGAAAAATCCCCCGTTTAATAAACAAAATGGCCGCCTGTAGAGACAAAAAGTTCAGTTTGTTTAATGCTGATTATAATTTAATAATTTAACAACAAATATCATTTTGGATTATACATGTAAATTGTAAAACAACATTCTCATATCTTTTCATTATGTCATTAATGTATCATGCCAATGATTTAAAAAAAATAACTAAAATCGTCATCACATTTTTTGCCGTAAACCATTTACTAAATATTTAATTTAATTATTTAAATACTAATTAAGAATTTGGAAAGATATAAGAATAAAAAAGTTCGTCCTACCTGAATCCAATTATCTGATTATACCAAACACTACATAATTGATTAAAAAAAAGTATATAAAAATAGTATTGGATTTAACATGGGATTCCCTATGCTGAAACCCAACGTTGATTATTGGCGGAGGACTCTTAAAACAAAACAATTTCACAGCTTCTTAGTCAGAAATTTATAACAGGCACTAGTACATTTCATGTATTTAGGTTATAAGCAATTTCAGGATAACGAGGAAACTAATAATAATAATTTTTACGTTTTCCGCTGCAAAAAAAAACAAAAAACAATTTTAAGCATTTTTGTGCCATGATGGAGTTTGTAGTGAAAATTTTTGAAGATTTTTGCCAACTCCCAACTCTAAAAAAAAATAATCATTTTCATTAAAAAAAATCCCTTTTCTTTCTTTTCCTTAGGGGCCCCGAATGTAAATAAAATCGTGACCCCCCCCCCTCTTAATCCGGACCTGCATGAGACAAATGACGTAAGATGCAAATTCCGTAATATTGTATAATAATAATTATATTCCAAAATACTGTTAGCATATGAAGAATAATCTCGAAATTCATTGGCGGGTCCTATAAATAATATTTGCATTTTTTTCGGATTCAATAACAAACTTCCATTAGCAAAACCACCCCCTGATTCTCCCTTACACAAATCAGTTTTCATTACCACTATCACTAAAAATGTGTTTGAGGAATTAAAAACATTATAAATGTAAATTTCTTAAAATCCTGTAATTACTGTTTCAAAAAATTTCTTAATATAAGTTAGAAAATATGAAGTTTATTGTCATACATTATTACTGATTTTTAGAAATAGAAATAAATATTACAATAAGTCGATATCTTACAAATTATCAGTAAATATGGTCTATTTTTCTTCGATCGCTGGCTGCGCTCGCCTTGGCTCGCGGACGGTCTTCGACATTAACTAATTTTTAAGCACCCCCTGAAGTTTTCACATGTCGACGCTAATGTATATAGCTTCACTGTTATACAGGAATTATGTAATATTGGTTTTTATTCCAATAATCAGTTGTAATACCACAAGAGCTATGAGTATATCCCATGATTTGCTTTTGTTTACAACGAGAGGTATAATCCAGCAATACCACGAGTGCCCGGGGGGGGGGGGCACGAGGGTATTGCTGAAAGATTATACCTCGAAATTACTTCCCAATAAAGTATTAAAAATCTAAAAATTTAAAATGGTTATCGTAGTAATCAATATGAAATGTTTTGTAAATAAAACAAGAAGTAAATTATTTCTCCTGGAAAAATGAAAAGCCTTGCTTTCGAACCTGCTCAGAAATAATTCAGAAGGCATAACTCTATTTTCTTAAATCCATGAAATGGTTCCGGAGAAACTTAGCTCCTTGTCAATTATTGAGTCCTTCTAAATAAAAATTTAAAATTCGTATGGCGGTTAAAATAAAGTATGATGTGGTTTCAAGGAAATTTTGCATATAAATATTAAATTATTCTTTCAATATAGAAATTTCAATATTTTTACAGTAGAATGTATATATTACGTGGAAGGAGGGGGAGTCAGACATGATCGTCCATAATTATAAGGTTTGCATTATTCCACGCACATTATTATTGATTTCCATTCGAAATTTAAAATCCTTACTTTTTCTTTAGCAGCCTTACAAGCTTCTGCAACATTTCCCAGATAAAAATATAAAAACAGGAATAAAACTGTCAGTATGAAAATTTGTGAAGTCATTTCTGTTTATCTGCCAAGGAAACAATCTTGGAGTATCTGAAATATGTGAAAATAATTATTATTGTGAAAGTAAAGTAAAACTGATTCATAGTAACATGCTTAATAAATTACTTAAAGCTTATTCTAAATGTGCAAATCTTATTTCGACGACAGCGCAAGATTAATACCAATAGTAGCCTACATGAAAAACAAATTATCACTTTTCTCAAAATATTCTAAAACATTAAAATTAAGTCCAATATACGGAACCTACAGTGTAAAATATTCTTATTTAAAAACTTACTTATTATTATAACCAAATGACTATTGAAATAATTCCCGTCTAATTTGTAAGCACTGAGAAAAAAATCTGAAATAATGTCATAACATATTATTTTGTGAATAATGTTTCCTCTTTAAATCAATCCCATGATGCAACAGCTGTGATCGCTAACACCTAACACCAGAACACACTGAGCTTCCAGACGGCTATCAAAACAGAAGAGGGTGAACTGAAAGCGACAATGGTTCTGGATAAACCATCACGGTCGTGGATTCGAGCTCCACTTGAGATGAATTTATTACTATTCTCATGCAAGGCAGTTAGTTATAGTAAATTCAATAATGTAACGTATTCCATTATTGGCACTTTTGCAACCTCTAATTGATAAATTAATATAATAATAAAAACTTTGAAAACAATATTCCTTTTCACTTACGTTTGGTATGAGTTGAAGCTGCTGTTTGATTTTTCAAACTACTACACTACTGAAAATATTTTTGAGTTCTATATTTTAAAATTTATCTGACCACTTTGTGATATTCCGACATTCTGAAGTAATATTATTAATGTAGAAATAAAGTAATAATATTTTCGTCGCTTTGAACTATTAAATGTTTAATGTGCTCGTGGCACATATTTTGTTTTGTTTTTATAAAGAAAGCCGCTGAAGTATTTTGTAAGAACTTTTCTGCGTAAAAGAAAAATATTAAATAGTAATGGTCGTCATCGATGGGTAGCTCCACCCTCTCTTGAAAATGGCAAAATCATCAGTATAATTGTATACCCGCTCGGGACATCCTAAAAAAAAACGTACTGAAAATATCTTATAATATTCAGAAAATAATAATCCGGATACATGCAAAAAAACAAAAAACATACCAATATTTAAACAAATCCAATAACTTTTACTTTTGGAACATATAATTTTTGATATTTTTGTTTGTACAGTCAGATGAATCTTTCTACACAGATCTGTATAAACAAATTCGGGAATTTTCCAGAGGTTCAAAAATTGAATGTTACAAAAGTAAAAGTCGGGATTGTTTCAAAATGGGTGTTTTGAATGTATTGAAAGATTATTTCCTGAAAATTATAAATTTTTGCTTCCCAATATGAAGAAGTAGAAATTATGTGACGTCACTATGAGCATTATAAATACGAAAACTGTCTTTTAGGTTTTTTTCATTTAAAAATGAAGAAAAAATACACGTACTGATTATATAGCTAAAAAAATGTTTTTTCCTTACCTAATAGTACGTGAGCTGAAACAGCTCTTTGATCTTTCGAACTAAAAAATCCTGTATATTCTAAATTCTAAAATTAAGCACACCACTGCGATTTAATCATTTTAACATACCGACATTCTGAAGTTTATAGCATTTCTTACAATAAATCACTAACTTTTTATCGAATTGAACAGTTAAATTTTTAATGTCTCACAAATTCATAAACAAAGCCGCTGAAATTGTAGCACAGCAGGACTTACATCTGTGTAAGAGAAAATGATTAAAGGGTTACCTGCAGATAATGAATTTCCCGTTTTCTCTGATTTTCTTTACCTTATAAAGAATTTTTACAAAAAGTTTGACATTTTTTTACCCAACGGATCAAGAGATATTTCTGTTTATATAGTTGATAGATTTTCCACAAGGTAGCACACGTCGACCTGTTTAATTTCGCTGCCTTGCGGAAATATTAAAATTTATTATTCGCTGAAAAACATATATCAGATCACATATCTATTAAGCAGTAGCAAAACTGACTTAAAAATAATGCAATTTAATTATTTTACTCATATATCAGCAGGTTTCTTGTTTTGGGCCAAGTTTGCTCCGTTACCTTACAGCTTATTTTCTTGCATTTTCTAAGTTCAATATCTCCACAATTGTTGATTTTTGGGATCAAGAAAACTAATATTTTGTTATAATATCAGAAAAGTCAATTTAGCTGCAGGTAACCCTTTAATTGATTTTGCCGATCCACTAAATAGTTAAATAATTTTTCTTTGAAGAAAAATTAAGGCGCATTTTACCTTTACATGACCATTGATCACACGTCTTATCAGTTAATACTAGAATTACGACGTGTTAGAAAGCAGTTGTATTATTGAAACGAAAAGTGAAGTACATTATTGGATTAAATTCAAGTTTAAAAGTGATACGATACAAAATATGGAACCCCAAAGTAAGTTTTGATTAGTGAATTGATGTCGATTAAATATGTATAATACGTAAAATAACATAGTTATTTCATTAGTAACGTTTTTAGATAATAATATTCAATACCGGTAATAGTACTTTAGTTTTTGGGTAATTATTTGAAGAATTGAAGTCAAAATTAAAAAAAGAGATTATTACTTTGCATCAAAATTTGTCATTCATTTAATTATATTTAGGTAGAAGCTAATCTCGGTAAAGTAATATATATTAACATTAATTGACATTTTTTAACTGAGAATTTTCCAATACCGTACTTAAATAGAAAACGATATTATTTTG
>JAQIWE010004038.1:0-11170 GCA_034698565.1 Campodea plusiochaeta | reverse complement strand
GACGCTCTTCCGATCTATATGTTGTATTTCTAATTGCTATACCATCCACACCAGCATCTTTCCAAATGCTGGGTTTTTCCGGACATCCTTCATGTGTTTTTCTCTTCTTATTTAGAAATTTCAAATTTCTCATCGTTTGTTCAATATAATTTATTTTGCAAGTTTCCATATCTCCAATTCCAGAGCATTTTGGATAGAGTTATTTGTAGATCACTTTCACTGTGATAACATACTGATAGTGTAAGTCAATCGAATATCGAAAGCTAAATGAAGAAATTTTCTGTTATTACGAAGTTGAAATTTCAATGGTGACACGAATCAAGTCCCTGGTAATATTCTATAAGCTTCAATATTTCGCACTTTATCTATACTTTTTTGTTATTAATTTGCTATAAACTGACGAACGCTGTGAAAGCCAGTAAGAGAAATAAGAATTACGATAATATCAGTGAAGGTTAGAGGAGAAGAGCAGCATAGAGATGTCACAGATCTCTAGAGAAGCTGTGGAAAACAAGCAAAGAATATATAAAAAATGAAAAAATCCTTTAAGAATTAACACTGACTGTAGTATTGAGGTATTCACGCTAATTCAATATTTTTAAGCAAATCAGCATGGGATTACAATATTATGCTGGTACAGGTACAACATTAAAAACATTATGTTATACAAAACAATAAAATGCAAAGATATTATTACAATTTTAAAGAAAGCTCAGCACCATAGCATAACTCTCTCATAACATCCCTTATATTTCCTAACATTTTCTTATATTTATAACTGTATAATTATACATATACATATTGTACATATATTAATTATATATAAAATTTATTGTTACAAGTTATAGTTATGTATTTTTTTCTTATATTATATTCTAATCTTTAACAACTGTACTTTATCATCTTTGCTATACCAAATCATTTACCATTTTATTGTGTATTTCAATGTTTTATATAAATAATCTTTATATAAATAATGCTTACACTGTTTGTCTCTGTGGATTTCAAAATCTGTTTTATTTGGCACAATAAATAAATTATTATTATTATAACAAGAAGAAATAGGTGAACGAAATTCAGCAAATATTCACTAACTCGTATTAATTCAGCAAATAAAGTACTGCCCCTCTGGAAAAAATAGGTCTTTAAAAGTACATAATTTAAATTATTAATTTTCGTAATATTCACGTTAATATTTCACTAATTACTTACGCAAATGTGACTATCTGATATAAAAATACGTACAAACTACCTCGCTTCATGCAAGATAGTGCACTACTTTAAAAGTATATACAGTGCAGTGATGTTATGAAAGCAATGAACTTTATATTAGACTTTTATATCTTCTCTTCTCTTCTACTCATATCACTATACCAGTTACATTAAATCTAAACTTTTCTCATCAAACAGTCACTTTAACAATATACCTTTATCAGCACCAAGATGATTGATTATATTGAAGAGTTTCAAACTTTCAATAGTGATCGTCACTGTAACTTCAAAGAATTCTTCATTATTCATGGATAGTATATAATTATAGCATATCCTCATAGTTGTGCTGCGGCAGTGCCGAACCGTAGTCATGTGGCGCCCAGAGCAGGATATCATATTTGCACCCCTTGATATTGAAGGCCATCTGCGAAGCGCCACCATGGTTGCGCGCTTCGAAAATTTTGAAATATTGTAATGAAAGCCACCAAGTTTTAGGTTACTTTACAAATACGCGAAATGAAGCAACATAATGAAAACATCCATAAGAAACATAATAAATTCCAGTATGACTATTATTTTATTATACAGTACGTCTGTTCAATAACATAGGGTTGCAATCATTAGTGTACGAAATTTTTTACTGTTACTCATACTGTATTCCTTTAATTTTTTTAACTCAGTTTCTCTTAATTGTCAAGCAGGAGGAAACAAATTTGTTCAAATTGAGCAATATTAAAATAGTTTTTTTTTACATAGAAATTCCATTTCGTTACATGTACAATTTCTCAATTGAGAAATCCTCTAACGGATTACTATTTGAGGAACAAGTTTCCAAGTTCACATATTTTAGGAGTAACATTATTTCAACAGAAGATTGATCCAGGCTCCGATCCAGAGCAAAATTTCGGGCGAGGCGGAAACGCTAAATTCAAGACAGGGTCGCGGATTAGCCGCGAAACGCCACCATGGTTGGCGCGAGCTTGGAAAATTTTGATTATTAGAATTAAAACTGACCATTTTAGGCCATGTTTATTAATATTTTGTAATATTTTGACCATATTTTTCTAATATACGGTAAAGAAAAAAAAATCTAATATATATGATTTATTCTTTCTGTTTTAATATTATTTGCCATATTCTTTGGAATGTACGTTTTAAAGATTTGTAAAGATTTCTCAGTTATTTGGACAGCTTCCTCCCAATTTTGATTTCTCAGATTACTCTATTGCTCTACAACCTTTCTTCCCAAAAATTAGATTGGCAATCTTTGGGTACTTTCTAATTTTTTCGAGAGTCATGCTCAAATTACTCACATTCCTGATGTAAATGAGAAATTTTTGTATGAAAATATGAACTTTTATTCTTTTAATGTAAAATCACAGAGATGTGTATCTGTAAAGGGCGCTGATATGACAACAAATTCCTTGATATAAGGCGCCTGTCTTACGCAGATACTTTCAATGAAAAAAAAAAAGCTTTTTCATTTCTTGGGAGCAGAGATATTTAATATGAAATAAGCATTATCAATGCTATTTTCCTGACGCCCGGGGCAAGTGCCCCGCTTGCCCCCAACCTTTTCGGCCTGATCCTGTGTGCTGCTTAATTACAACATATTGAAGGCATCTGTAGATTTATATACAATTAATTTGCCAAGTAATATAATAACACTCTCGAGGGTTTAATCTATAGTCTTAGTTTGTTATTATGTACAAAAATTTTAACCTTTCGATTAACTCACAAATTGCTAGAATTTTCAGTTTTCTCCTAAGCTATTCACATAATAAATGAATAATATGAGAGTTTAATTATTATTATTCGTATAATATGTAAAATGTGATTAATTACTGTATTGAACAATCAACGAAAGTACTTAGTCCAAGAAATGTCTGTACATTCCAGAACAGGTGTACTCCATAACGTATATTATTTTTCTAACGTATGTTATTTTTCAACTTTTATTCAAGGTTTTACTGATGATACAAAATAGAAAAATAAGTGCAGTGAATATGTATTGTGAATATAGTTCTATTATGTTGCTCTGATAACTTATTTGCTCTGGAAGTAACTCTTTTCACGTGCCCTTCTTGTTCTTTTGTAAAGAAGACCTCCAGCACGAGACACAGTTTACTAAAGATGTAACGCTCAACATAAAAGGAAAGATTATGTCAATAGTTGTCGAGGTCAAAAGATATGAAAAGATTTTACATCACGCTGCTTTCTTCATTTCTAGGGTTCTTTCCCCAAGAGACTATCTTCGAATGAAGCTTTTATTAAGATAAATGTACCTTATTAAATCATATTTTCCCCCTGTTTGGAAAATAAATATGTATACGACTTTACTCAATAAATTCCGTCTATCAAGCATTATCGTCTACAGGTAATTCGGATTTTCATTATTATCATGTCAACGAGAAGTTCATTTTTAGAACTTTAATTAATTAAACTATAATTAAAATCCCAATAATTAAAAAAAACTGCCTTTCATTCAATGACAAAGGAAATTTTCATAAATTTATCAGTGATATAAAAACGCAATAAATGCGTAACTGCATAAATAAATTGGGATTTTAATTGAATGATGTAACCTCGATTATTATCTCGAAAGAAATAGGCCACCCTGTAGATCATTCCATCTGCAACACTTTCTAAAAACCTACAAAAATCAAACTGTACCATTTCGTAAGTGATTACGTTACCCCTTGAAGCATTGTATGTTCACCTCGGGTGTAATCTACCGCAATTTCAACTCAACGGGTGTGGCAAGGGTACAACAATAAGAAAATTACGCTTCTTATACAACAATGATCGTTTTGTTTGGAATGCGCAAGTTGCTTGTCATTTTTGGGGTTCTAAATAGAAACCCTTGTTTCCGGTTTCTCCATGGACTTACGTGGACAAAAGTTTCGGCACTTCAGCTGTTGAAGGAAAAATGTAACATAAGGTTTGGAGATCAACTTTTGAACATATAGATGTTATACTTTTCATTGTTGGAAAAGATAGACCATCGGCTACAGTGAAAGTACTGGACATATTTTATATTGTGTTTGAAACATTTGTCATCTAAGAATTGGAAGCTTTATGGAATTGTATTCGTGAGGAGAGAAATTTTGAAGATGGCCAGATGACAGTCATGGACAACCTTGGACGAAATATTATTCGTTGCATCTGTTGATTGTTGAATCATATTTTGAATGAAATGAATTATGCTATGCTTTGATTACTGCTACTAACGTTACTTTGATTTATATGGATCTCAAACTAATAAATTCTGGTCAAATTAAAAATACATATATAGTTTTTTTAAATAAACGAACCCACCCGAATATCAGAGACTGTACTCACTCTGAGAACAGTCAAAGTTATTCATTATATTTTATCAGTATGGTAGTAAAAAGAATGAAATCGAGAAGTGATTACCATGAAGAAACTGTTTTCTAATATCCAAAACATTTTTTTAGTTAAAAAAACGAGTAAGCAAATTCCGAATGGTACATTTCTCAAAAAGTTTTTGGTATTAGTAACCCTGCTGAATGACCTATACCAGATGTAAATTCAATTCGATACTTAGTAAGAGGTTTTAAAATGTTGTCTTTTCAGCTCCTCTCCTTGGAAAATCCTGATATCATCTTTGAATCCATATTCTATGATAAATAATGCATAATAATGTTTGATATACAGAGTGGTTAATAAAAATGGGACCCTTTTACAGAGCACCATATTTTCTGAAGTAATAAAGATAAAAAGTTGAAACAAAAAGCATATGAAAGATTTTGTTGTTTTGTTTCTAGAAATATATACATTTATAAGAATCCTTGCCATATTCCTGCCGCTAAGGTCTTACAAAGAAAAGAAAACGTGAATAACCGCTGAGAGTGGGAAATGAAAATATATATATATATATCTTATGTAAAACGATAGGAAAAGGAAGAAAGAGTTTTTAATTATTATTGGAGGATGGAAAGGAGTAATAGATATATGTTATAGTTTATCAATAATTATATATATTTTTTAAATATTATTTTGTTGCTGCCTTAGAGGAAAATACACATTTTTAATTTAGTATTGTTATGGAAACTTGCGTTCACGTAAAACTTTATGTGGAAGGCGTAGCGGTTGTAATACGGCATTAATTATCAAAAAATTATACATTTTTGGAAAGGTAAAAGAGATTCTCTTTCAAATAGTTTTTATTTCATCTTTCTAGCATCTATATTTCAGAAAATATCTCGCTATAAAAACAGGGATCCCATTTTTTACCACCCTGTACATAATATCATATACATAATAATTTTTGATATACATAATAACATAATTTATACGTAATCATGTTTGCTATACATAATAATTATATAATATTTTGAGATACAAGTTATCCAACCAGCACCGTAAATAGTTTTTTTGTTTGTTATTATGCGACAATCCAGCAAGTAAAGTGTAATATTTCATTGAGCTTTTTTAAAAGTAAGGTGACAGTTCACAGGTGATATTTTGTGACTGCGTAGTAACCGTAGTTCAAATGTCATGTTCTTACATATATGAACTTATGATTATTTTAAACATTTAAGTCATTTTAATGAATCGCGATATGACATAATTTAAAATAAAAATTGTTTTAGTTATATAGCAGCTGAAGAAATTCCAATTTTGTAGATTTCATGGTTGCTCTATTACATTGCGAAAAATTACTTGAAGGTCATTGTCTCTGCAATAAAGAATAATTAGATCTAGTGCCTGTAAAAATACTATCTTAGTCAATTTTACAGTAGAATTGTATAGAAACTACAGTATATAAATGAATCAGGTGGAACCAGATCTTTGGGAGCGAAATGAAGACAGAATGGGTCATCAAAATTAACTCCCTCTAGGTAAAGAAGTATTGTATATGTAGAAGAGTGAGAAATTTATTCTCATTCGATAGCCAGTACCGCATTTTCTCTTTGTTCCAATAATTATTAATTTGTGCTATTAAAAAAATAACTCAACGAGAATATATAAGAAGACAAAACAATAATGACCAATACACAAAAATTAATTCATACTCAAGCAAATTAGTTTCAATTTTGAAAGTTTGAATTCATTCCATATTATTACTATTAAAAATTATTGTGAGAAAGCATGAACGATTATATGGTCTCTTATTGGACAGTTTCATGGAGTTTGCACTTATTGCCAGGAAGTGATCAATTTCTGCTCTTTTTCTCATTGTATTTCAGATCATTTTTATCATATAGGAATATATACTAGCAATTCGAAAATGTATATAAAAATGTTTGATTCAAATGCACATTACTAAAAAAGATTACTTCGACCCTATATATAAGAAACGTCAGGGAGGTAGTAGCTAAAGATTAAAAATATATTTTTTTAACCTTTATATCGTGTAATGAAGTGCAAAAACTCTATAATCTTCAACCGCCCACCCACTTGTTCAACGAGATTATATATAGGGGTAATATATATAAAATGCAATTGGGCAAATCTCCCAAAGGATTATACAAGAAATTGGGGGAGGAAGAGGAGAGAGAGTGTGGGTCACTTCGCAAGGGAAGGGGGTGCTAGGTTATATTTATGCAGTACCGTAACAAGTAATGGAGATATCTGTAATTTTAGAGATGTAAAGATCTTCTGGAGAAATTATATTACGTGGAAAATGAAATTAGCATTCAAGCAGAGCACATCAAAATGTTATCTCTTATAAATCACTTATGATGTACCAGTAAATGATATTAATAAATTAGTTGATTATTATTTTGATCTCAGATGAACACGATAAGTTTGAATTTGAGTTAATGAAATCATTAGTTGTACGAAAACTACAGATTTTCATGTTGTTATAAATTACAACTAGCTGATACTGCTTACCTTTCTACCAGCTTTTTAATAATGAACGGTGGTTTAATCTGCTTAAAAAAATTGAAATAGTAAATTATTTTGTTGATGGTATTTTTACCACTTTTTTCTAAAAAAAGAATTTTGGAGAGAAAAATAATAGGAGGCGTTTTTATCCTGAGATTCCAAAAATACCAACATATACTATATAGGAGTGTCAGCTGTAAATTGCGCTCCAGTGATTTCGTACAAATTAAATGATGACTGACCTGAGCTACACTTCCTGGTATATTGAATGATATCGTAAGATATAAACTTTAAAATACATGTATGAAGCATCAGAAATTGAAATTTGTACAAGATCATAAGTATGTTGATACTTTTAAGCAAAAAACCCCTATTCATGGTGTGTGTCAGTAAAAATATAAGCAAATATATAGTTATTCATCTTAGCTGATAGCGTGATACCAAAGATTAAATTTGTGATTGGATAATGTTAAATCCTTGTCAACAACACCACTAACATTTGTAGAAAACGTGATTGGTTTGGGTACAGCAAAATTGAGGAACTACCTGAATTGGTGATGGGTCTGATTATTTGCTTATTCTTTCAAAATATTGCAGTGTCATACTTGTATGAGTAAGACAGAAGACATCTCTTGATTTCATATGACTCTAATAATCAGGATTACAAGAAGGGAAGTATAAAGCCTCTAAATAACCACATTTTATAACGAAAATGTTTTTAACTAAAATCTGTTGAAGTTTTTTGAATTATAAGTAGACAGTGGAGATAATTTTGAGATTCTTGACTAGGAAAAAGCTGCTATCTGTTGAAGAGTAAAGATTGAAGAAACTCAGAAGCTAGTTATTTATTACGTAAGTTATTTTATGCAGACAAATTCTTTTCATTAGCCCCCCCCCCCCTCCCAAAAAAAAAATCCAAAACAGCAAATCCAAACTTCACCAAACCCCAAAACTCCGTTCCTGAGCCCCTCGAACTGACCACCTACTTGTACCCCTGAATGTATGAAGTATAACCATATGACAGTCCACTTAACCCTTTCCTCATTGCATTCAACCATAGTGACCATAGTGGACACAAAAACCCCTATTGAAACTCGAAACTTCTTCTAATTATTGGAGCACGAGTTTCAGCTGGATTCTCTCCTTGATGGGAACAAAGGGCACGAGGACTGTCAACCTTTTCTTTCGCTTGCGACACCACAAAAGGGTTGTAAATATTGAGGGCAGACCATCACTCATATAGACATTGCACCGACATATACACACGTCATTTTTGGACCCTTTTGGTCAAGTACAATTTACGTTTATTACCACAGATTTAGGGAAGGCCAGCCACCTATTATATAAAGGGATGGAGTCAGCCTTTGTTGAAGAGACCATCCGTAATAATAATGTTAGATGTAAGTCCTTGCTTTAATGGAATTCTTCTTATCAGTTCTCGATGATATAAAGAGAAATACAAATAATCTTTCATATCAAATGATAGAGTTCATTTCACTTGAAATATTCTAATCAATATTGTGGAATAATTAATTTTAATATTATTTACGATAATCTACTGAAAATCGAAAAATTTCATTCTTCAATCTAAAATACAATTCAATCTGTTGGTATCAATGCTTTCCTCAGAATAAAACTTTTTATAATTATCATTTGAAATAATTAAAATGCGGCTTACGGTATTAAAAAACTTAATTGTTCAACAGGAATAAGATTTTCAGAAGTAATGTATAATTATATTCAATACAATTATTAGCTCGATAATCTTAACAAATAGTGTCAACTTGAATGTCGCTAAAACAGAGAAATTTGACTGAAATTATCGCGATATATTTTCATATTTTAAAAGCAAAAATATAAATCAACAGAAGTCTTAAGTGACAGCAGTAAACATGTTGATAATATACTGTAGTGGTGTATTTAAATACAAATTTAAAACTTTCGTGGATCAATTGCTTTCATTGTTCAATATAATTATATTGCCTAAAAAATAGTTTCTATTTATACTTCATTTTTTCATGCAGTAGTTCATTTTAAATTACTTTATAACAATAAGTATACTGATATAATAAACGTATCAATAGATTTTTCCTTCTGGGAAGTATAGGAACGCAATTTCATTTATATTGAAAATTTAATAGCCTTTCACAGTTTCGCTCATTGTTGTCATTTAGTGATGTGTTATAAAAAAATACAGTATCTTCCAATATTTGTGTTCCAAATTGTCATTTATCATACTAGAGGATTATCGGATATTTTCTATTTGTATTATATCTTTTTATTATAAGTATTATAACCATCTCACCTTTCTATACTCTGGTTCGTATTAGAAATGTTTATCAATGAAAAAAAAAAATGTTTTACAAAGCATTTAAAACAATGCATATTATTAACTTTCATAACATGAGTAATTTTCTAACTTTCAAAAATTGTTGTAACTTAAATTCGACATTCTCATTTTCTCACACCCATTCGCTATTAAAGTAATATTCTTTATATGTTTCATGTCATTAACTTTTTTCAAGATATCTTTTCTTTCCAGGAGTAATTTTTCACATTTAAATTAACAATATGGAATAAAATAAGACTACAATTGAATTCAGCAAAGCAAAATGAATTCAAAAGGGATTTATAGTATAAGTTACGTAAGTCACTAAGCAACAGAGAAATACTTGAATATGAGAAAACAATTTCAGACACATAACAAGGTAAATAAAAACAAAATTAATTGTATCAAACACATGATATTTTTATTATTTACAGATGCACACAATATTAATATTAACTCATTAATTCTTATAAAACATTAAAACTAAAATAAATAGAATATGTGAACGAAATTAATAATACATTTTATTGTGTGAGATCATCATGAAAATTTATATACAACACTGTTGCTGAAATTCCTCAGCTATGTCTTTGTGCCTGCTGAAAATAGCAGTAAGTATCCTCTGAAGGGAATTCCTTTGGCTGGTTTTTATTGCAAGGTTCTCTTGGAGTTCGCCTGACATTATCTCCAAATATTTGGTTCTGATTTCCAGCTCTTGTTCTTTGTCTCGGCGGTTATCACGTGAACGTTTAGCGGCTTCGTTGTTTTTCAGACGACGGACCCAGTACGCAATGTCCTGAAAATAATAATGAATAATGTATGTTAATATTATAAGGGTTTGGGGTTTAAAAACGTTCAGTATTAAATCATCAATCAAAGCGAAAAGTGATGAATGAAATTAAATAATAATGACATTCAAAAACATTTGCAATAAAATGGAAAAAAATTCTTCACGTTGCATTCGTTTTCCGTTCTTCAAGAAGTTCAAAATTATACGAGAAATAATTAATAATGACAAGAAGTGATGATCACTTCCTGATAATGATAATAACAACTTCGGTGTTCTTGGAAGACATGAGTAGTCCAAATTGTTTGACACATTTTTACAAAAAAAAAATGCATATTTAAAGTTTTGGGAGCAATTACATTTGAAAGTTGTGGTTACTGGGGACACATGTTTTCCGTAACCATAGTTAAACAAGCAGCAAATTATTTCCCCTGGAAAAACTGGAAGCCTTAATTTTAAATTTCAAGATTTTTTGGATGTTATCTTACTATTCTTAGGAATAAAGCCGTAGCAATGTACGGAGCAATAAAGAATTGAAAATAATAATCATAATAATTAGAAATTACAAATGCTGAACTATTTTTACAGGATACTACTAGCCTATATTAAAATCCCGAAATTTGTTTCAAATCCGCAAATGGTTTCTGTGAAACTAAGCAAAGAATTTGGAATAGTTGAATAATAGTTGATCATAATTAAAAATTCTAAACGTAGGTAGGTAACTTTTTTTATTTGATCATACTGATAAAATCCTGAAAATTTGGTTAAAACCCGTCAAGTGGTTCCGGAGAAAATTAAAGCTAAAGTTTAGACTTGAAGATGGAAGTGAAAAAAATCGAAACCTATGTCGGTTTTTATTATTGAATTTTTTTATATGACTATTCAAATACTATCCTGAAAATTTGGTTAAAAATCAGCCAAGTGGTTCCGGAGAAAATCAAGAAACAAATCAGAGCTCTGAAGATGTAAATTTTAAATTCGAAACC
>JAQIWE010004037.1:0-11171 GCA_034698565.1 Campodea plusiochaeta | reverse complement strand
CCACTTGAGCCGAAATTTTTCTTGTTCTTAATTTATTTTTCTAATGTAAAGTAGTCAGTTAAAACATTTCATTTATATTATCAAATTAAATAAAATGCAAATGTTACAATATTTTGTTCTATATCATAATGACTGTTACCTAAACGTAATATAAGCAGGAAAAACAATTAATTCGGTCTTTGACTATACGTCATTTTCCAAGTTACCGAACGTGTTCCAGAGATAGGTAAAATTATTCAACTGTATAAGGTGAACAGTGATTGATTTACTATAACCCCTTTGAATTTGAAATTGCTAAACGTAATTTATTTACACTAACAGTGTAATAAAAATAAAGAAAGTACATTATTATTTAATTACAACTTAATGTAAGTGTTACGTCTGCCATAAACAAAGGTTTTCACGCATTCCAGTGAATAAATTCCCCTTTTGCATACCACGTGTAGTTTAATAATAACTTGTGTATTTATTACCGTTTCAGTAGAATAATTATAATTTTCTTTTCATTTACATAATTTGGTAATTAAGTATAGATCTATAGGCTACTGTGTCAGCTTTAATTCGTTCCAGTTTGTGATATATCATATCTTCATATGGTATGGACTTTACCAGTTCAAAATCTAGAGGGCAGAAAACTGTTTCCTGCACATATCATCAATTTTGCTTATTTTTTGTAGCTATTTTATAATCTGTTACACAGTTACAAACACAGTGTGTTAACTTTCGTTTAAAAAGTAGCAATTTTTTTTATTAAATTTAGAAGTTTTAGGCTTTTTAAATTTTCCTTGATGGGAATAGGTAGCAAATACCTTATTCTCTTTTTTCCTATAGTTATGTTCTTGTATAATTGTCAGTGTAGACTGTCGCATGTTGTAGTGATGTCAAAAGAAAGGTTACACCAGTAAATAATTTAATAAAAACACAAATATTAAAAAACAGTTGTATATTGACACAACGAAAATAATGTTGCAAACATAAACATAACTTTTAGCGAGTGGGCCCACTCGCAAACGAGGTATACATTCATTAATGCTGGTAATATTATCACTTGAACAGTGAAAGTCAGTTTTTAGTAACATGACAAATTTACATAACCGATAGACAAAAGTATTTGTCCTCGCTTATCCGAAACTTTGATTAATTCACGACAATTTTATAATAACTGCGTTCTTTTTGATCATATCTCCTGAGTTCGGATTATCACGTTTAATAAAATGATTACAGGTACAGAAGCTTTGTTGAAATATTTTGATCTGTGTTCATTATAATAAAATCGGCTATATCGCTTTTATAAGTGTTTTACAGAATATTTTTTTCAATATTTTTAAAAACTGTTAAATTTTTCACGGCGTTATATCTATCTAATAAGTGACCTTCCTGACGTAATTGACCATATGGTAATTTTTTAAATTTTTATAACTAAATTGAAGATATGCCGACAGAATTAATACAATGCTGGCTTATACTGGCACTATTTGTATCAGCAAATTCGCCTTTTTCCAAATAAGTAAATCATTCACACTTCACACTAACGCTGAATAACGATAAAAACGACTTAGACTGTCACAGTCCTTAATGCTTCCATAATATGTTTGGCATCGTATGGACACAAACTGTAAAGTTTTGTACAAGCTCCACTGTCTCTCGTTTTAGCACCAACCAACGTTGCATACGCGTATGTTAATTTGGAGAGAGAAGCTTTCTTCGACGTACGAAGTTTACGTGTTTCCTCCCTGTGAAAGTAAAAAATACAGTAAATTATAAGTAAATAGTCATAAAGGCTTTTGATCCTTAAACCATAACAGTTTAGTTATCGATAATAATTCATCTTTAATAAAATCTCTAAAAGTATATCGTAATATTTATTATAAATTATTCTTCAAATGAGCCACATATTGCTTACTCAGTTGTCTGTTAGTGTGCTTTACGCACTAATATTTTAATAATTCAGTAGGTGTGTTAGTGCTTGTGCCGTTCACAAAAATTTAATATAATTACATAGCTTTTTCTATATAGTTCAGTAGATAGTTATAGTTCAGTTGAATAATTACTGAGATAAATAGTGAAAAGTTAAACATTTAATACAATCTCGTAAGATTTCCTTTATCCGGAAGCCATAAACGTTCACCAGAAAAATAAAGAAAACATTCATCTTACATTTTAAAATAACAGCACAATTATAATTTTCGCAAATTACCAGTACATTAAAATAACACAGTTTTGCATGTACACTTCCTCTATTATATTACAATACATGCAGGTATATATAACAATGCACACATATTAAACGTGTGAACACTTTCTTTTACACAAAGTCTACAATTTGTTTTAAATCCATTCTTTTAAAATCATCCAAACATAAAGAACGAGTACGTGCTGTGGTTTATTATTATTTTTTTTCGCGAATATATGAAATACGAAATTATCCTGTTACTTTTTTTTTTCGCTCTTTGGAGTAAACTTCGATCCAAGGCTGTTATTATATAATAATTGCCGTTTATATTGAGATTTCTATACTGACACTTTCTTTATTCAGAACTTTAGTTTTTTAAGAAACCACAAAATTTGGAAGACCGTAAAAGAAAAAATTGTGATATTTCAACACATTCAGGAGCAATTTATTTTCATAGGAATACATCAGCTAAACTTTCTTCACAAGTTATTGTGATTTCGTTGACTTGACTTCATACTCACCGAATAATCCAGAATTGAAATACTGTTTCTTTATTTAACCCCAACATCTACGAACATATCTAAAGAATGATTGTTAACCAAGTAGTAATATATAAAATAAATTAGTAGACTAAAATAAAATAAAAATAAGGTTAATAAATACTCTTCTAAGAGAAAGAAAAATCAATATAATTATTTAAAAGAAGAAGAAATGTAACTACTGTCTAAACATATTTAAAAAGAATTAAAACAATAATTTGAGTCTTCAACTCTTCATAATTATGTATAAGAGTATTCATCACGGCCGAGCATTAACATTTTAACAATATAAAATAGATAATTTAAAGATAGCCAATGTACGTTTAAAAGATGAAGAAAAAGATGTTTCCATCTATGAAAACCTTCGAAATGTAATTGTTTTCTTTAAAAATAAATAAGTAAACTATGTTTTATAAAAAAAAATCAAAAATAAACCCAGAACATATTTCATGATTACAAAGAAATAAGTTTTTTTTTTCCTTTTTTGATTATTACACTATGCTTAGATTAGTCAAGTACTTAAATGTCATTACCGAAAAAAAAAGGATGAAAGTCCTAAAGAAGTAAAATTTGCGTTGTACATTAAAGAGGATGTCACAATAGTTTTAGTTGATGTGATAGTGTAAGAGAATAACTTTTTATGTACAATTACCGCTAAAGAAGTTTAGATTTTCAGAGATTCAGTGGCTTTTCTTGATAATAATTCATCTTCAAAATTATGGATTAGACCACTTCAAAACAAAATGAAATACTAATGTTTGTATGATAACATAGCAAACGAAACGTCAATACAATATTTTTTTTATTGCGTCTTGAAGTGATCTAATTCATAATTTTGAAGAAGTTTTTGTACATGAGCATCATCGTGAAAATTAAACAATATCTTCTTTTTTTTTTCAATTTCTCAAACAAAAAGAAATTTCAATCTCCAGATGAAAATACCATTGCTTCTTCATGCGATGAAGAAAACATTATACCTTTTTATTCATTATATCTGTCTAAAACCCTAATAAGTTCTAACCTATTGTGTTATTAATTTTGACACTTTTACGGTAGTGATTTAAAATACCTTCTTATTAAAAAAGTTTTATTGCCGTGACGGGTAAATTACATGAATCCGTTATGTTCAATGTCTACAGCATTGAGAAGGTCCGTAAAGAAAATGCAATCATCCAAGTCTTTAAATTCACTTTTTATATCATGTTTACGTTACAGTTGAGTTTTATATGAATGACCCATTTGCTCATACAGAAGAGTAATTTTTCTAAAATTAAATGTTATTTCTTGTGAATTTTTAAACTTTCGTGGCAATGGGTAAACCAGTAAACCCACAGGAAAGTTTCTTAATGCAAATTTAATACATGAATAATTTTCTGGTCAAAAACGTAAAGTTATAACCTTTGATAGATAATTAACTTGTAAGATTTGCCCAAATTTCTTTAAAAATTAGATAGTAAATAACTTTCAATAATGCTTCAATATAATGTATATAGAAATGAAAGAAATATTATGAAAAAATTAATCACAACAAAAATTAATATCTTTCATTTAATTACTTACTAGAATTAGAACAATTATCAAAGGAGAGAATAAGTTCCTGCATATTGGAACATTTTTAAAATTTAATAATACTTCATCATCGAAGTGAAAAAAGGAAGAAGAAAAGAAAGAAATACTTCCTTTTTTTCCACTTTGATGATGAAGTACTATTGAACTTCGAAACCTAGTCCAGTGTATTAATTAACTGCTCTAATATGTAGCAATTGACCACTGCTGCTACCTTCTGGTATTCGAGAGAATTCAAACGATCACATGAACGTCCTCCTGTTCGATGGTCCTATAGTATTAGAAAGAATTATTCAACTTTAAAAGAAGATGTTAATGATCCTTCCCGATTCTTCCAAATCACCTTCCCACTGGTTAACAGCTGCATAAGACAGAAGTTTATGGGAAAAATGTTGGAGTCCGCGCTTTTATGCTGATCAACTTGGGTACTTAGTAGTCCACCTAAGTACCCAAGTAAGTAATATGTAGCAAGCACCCATTCTTGGCGTTGATAATTCTAAGAAAATCTGCATTATTTATGAGCATGGCACGAGGTAATAATTTAAATCGTTATTGCTCTAAAAAGTGCTTAGTGGAGTTTTCCTTAAAATTGAGAAAATTTGTTTCCAACGGAAACGAGACAAAGCAATATTTTCATTGCATGTTTTCCATGTCAACAACTCGTTGGCAGTATCATTTAATCTAATCATCATCATTGACCAACTTTCCAAGTGGGAGGACACGATAATCAGTGAGAATAAAGTTGAAAAGAATAAAAGAAAAAGAAAAGAAGATTCTCTCTATGTGAGTAAAGTTGACTTCATTGCAAAATAAATAAATAAAGTGCTTTGCACTTGCAATTAATGTAATTGCATGGAATAATAACAAATATGGGTTCTTAGGAAGTTAATGAAATAACGATGTAAGATTATTTGACGTAAATATACAATAAAAAAGAAAGATTTATACGTTATTTTACGAGAATCAAGAGATTAGAGATTTATTATTATATACTTACGTCGTTAGATTAGTCAAGTTCTTAAATACCATTGCTGAAAATAATCTCTTGAAAATGTTGTAGAAAAACTGTACAAAATAAACTATTTCATAAATACTGAAAACTCAATGAAAATTGAACTGAAATATATAAAACTATTTTTTATTACAGTATATATTGTCTAAAATTAGCCTTCTCTTTCACGCACGTGGCATATTAATATTATTATAACAATAACGTTATTTTAAATTAAAACCAAACAGAAACAATTCATGCTTACAAAGAAAGTTCTCTTGATCATGGTAAAACTTAAAAAAGCATTTTTCATCACAGTAATACAATTTTATGCTCATTGAACTTCTTCGAAAAACTACGTTAATGATGTGTTTATTTCTTATTTCATTATTGTAAGATCTTGTTATCCAACAGTTATTATTGTAGATCTATACTGTATAGTAATTATAATTATTACCTTATTGATAAGAGCAGAAGAATCATACTTTCTTTATGTGAAAGTGTTACAATGTATAATTTGATGAAAACGATAACTTTGTAATTTGTAATGAATGGAAAATATTAATTCAAAACAATGAAGAGGAATTTTAATCTGAGGTAATTTTATACTGAAATTGGGTAGTTTAAAACTGTAGACACCAATCGACAAAAGGGGAACATATATAGCACAACCGACTTGCAATAGAAATTCGTATATCCTTTTCTGGGTAACTGCTGCCGATCCGAGCCCTTATCGATACCTATAGCTGTTAACTCGTCTACATTGTAGACTATATATAAGAACTCGAGTCCTGCACTTTTTAAATGAGATGAGCTCTTAGTGTTCAACATGAGACATCCTCGAGTCCAATTTAAATAAATACATTAGTTAGACCTTATCTACCGACGCGTTCAAAAATCGAAAACAAAAGTCACCAAGACTATAGAATATAAATGGGCTTTGATGTGTTACTAAACCTTATATTGTATCTAAAAGCTCGCTAGATGCAAAGCCTTGTTTATTTCACTTTTTACCAAAAATGAGATAAGACATGAAATCAGTATCACATCAATATTCTCTATATTGCAGCAAAATCTGGCCATTTCCCCCCAATAATAAGTAAGAAAATTACTATTTATGTAACACCACTTCTCCACTTCAAAGCCAGGAAAAATCTGAAGTTTTCTTTAATTTCCTCAAAGCATTCTAAAGATCATTGATTCCAGATACGAGCTTTTTATAGTACAAAGCCGATATTTACTATAAGGACTAAAATACTTTACCCATCATTCAAAAAGATAGCTTCTTAAAATCTATAACTACATTACCCAAATAAATTGAGAATGAGCTGTTCGTCTTCTGCTAACTCTTTGATTGGTTTTGCTGCTAATTGACAAACTAATAACATACCACATTGAAGTTGATCGTTTCGTAATACTTCATCCAGTGAAGGATCATATGGTTCCATATCAACCTGGAAAGTTGTCAAGTTATAAACACAATATTTTGAAAAATGTAATATATATCATCACAATATTTTGAAAAAAGATTATATTGTCAGTTTATGGCTATTTTCTACTTAGAATTGAGAGATATTAAAAAGTGCTATGAATCCTGATTACTTCCAGCTTAAAATCAAGATAATGTTTTCATTGTAACAGTATTTTCATAATTTCTGATAGTTTCAACGACTTGTTTAAAATCTTTGCTCGCTTCTGCCTCTCCTAGATTTCTCTCCAGAATGAATCAGTACTGATTTAATCCCCTGACTTGTACCTTGGATGTAAATTAATCCACCGCACAATATTTTGTATAATTTATGAAACATTCAGTACACTGTAAATTTCAATCATGTCTACAAAAGTACAAATGTCATTAATTAATCTTATGTAGGTAAAATCATTCACTGAAGTTTCCATTTTCTTTTTTTTAAGCTTGGAGTAACTGAAAATTTTGGTTGATTTTCAGAAATGAAAAGTATTCATTGGACATTTCAATTGAATTCAAAACCTCTGTGATCAATATGTGCTTCAACAGATTTTCAAAAATTATGGATAATAATGATAAAAACTGACCTTATCACTTGGAACTTCATCCATTTCCAATTCTTTTTCGTCTTTTCCATCAACAGTTCCTTTGGGCGTTTGTCTCCGTCTTCTGTAATAAGCAGCAAGGTACTGTGGCATATAATGTGACCCAGCTGCTGGGATAGATGCTGGATAGGTTGAACTCTGACTGTAAGTCGTTGGCATACCGAAGCCACCGATCGAATAGGAACCATGAGTACTACTTGAACCCAATCCATAATTCTTGCCTAATCCAGCACTGAAGAGGTTACCGCCGAACCCAAAGATATTCGAACTTCCCGCTACACCGAGAATATGGTTGAGTCCGTCGCTCAGTTTTTGGATAATACCGTTTGTGAATTCGGGGTTTTCCCTATGGTGGTTACCTGTAAAAAAAAAGTGGTATAGTATTAAATATAGTTTCTCTTATTAGATCTGATAAATATAATAAAATTCTTCATTCAACAAATGAAATATTTTTCGACTAAATGATTTTCTGTTTCTCTTATCCCAGCCTCCTATCTAAATATTTCTCTGATCTAAAGTAAAATGTAAACATCGGAAAAAAGATTCTCTTCAATGATTAATAAAAAGAAAACTAATAGATGATGAAAATAATCTTATATTTTTCAGTATAGTCTGGTGTGAAAAATATTGATGTCAACTTTTTTTTCACTGCTTCACTTTATCAGTACAAGTCTTGACTGCCCACTCTATCTACATTATGATAAAATGATCTTCTATACAGTTACAAAATTGCAAATGCAAGAATAATTTATCGATATATTCCTCAACATATCAGTAACTGCCTCATTTTTTCTTCTTCATCAACATACTACATTAAAGAAATTTTATGGATGTCTAATCTACATTTCCAGACTAAAAAAATTCCATAACAAAATATGTTCATTGACCACGCAAGAATATTATTCAAAGCCGTAAAACTAGAATGAATTATTTTTAAGGCACAAATTTGTCTAATCTAATATAAAAATATCTCCAGAGAAGGTAATTTATTTTTATAACACCATAATGGTCCACTGCTCATTATCTTTACATAATTTTAATAGTTTCACTTTATTTTAATATAATAATGTAATAAATTAATTACCTCTCTCCCTCCTGTAATCGTTGTTGCTCTATTTTAAATAATTCTGTTTATAAAAGAGAAAACATTAACGTTTTCTAATTAATGCAAATCATTGGAGCAGTAATATAAAGTACATTATATAACATGTTTATATAAATACTCTTGAACTTGTTATGGTCAAATGAAAAGTGAAATTTTCAGATAAACTCTTTGAAAGGTCATATGATTGGAATGCAGTTTCCGTAGAAGGTGCCATTATTATTTTATTCTGACATTACTTTCAAGTGAACATGATTAGAAAAAAACAATGGGAACTAATTATGAGTTAATATGCTAATTTCTAAAGTTTTATCTTAACAGAAAGTCGACAATGTTCACCGTGGAATTTCACTAATTCCTCTATATAAAGAAAGCATTACCAGGAATTGATTAAAACATTACTTATTACATTAATTTTACGTTGTTTTGCGAACATCTATACTCAGGGTGATGTAGCAATTTCATTATTTACGGTACTCTACGAAAAATTAGATTAGAATATTGAACTGGCGTCGTCTTTTCCACTACATCTATCTCATTTTAGTACTATTTTTACTATAAATTTCTAACTTAACCCTGAAAGTTGAAGATACTCTAAAATCCCCATAAAGGTTGTACTGAGAGTTGTGCAAGAAAAATTGATAAAATACTTCTAGTAGAACAAAACTCTGCAGTCCTGTTTTTTCAATCATAAACTAAAAATACATTATACTTATCTGTACATTTAATCCTTCTTATTACATAACAAACTACAAAAGTTCAAAAACAAAACTATATGCATCTTACCTACTCTCCCAAGTGCCATCATAGAGGCAAGTGCAGCAGCTGCTTTGATCTTGAGAAGTCCTGCACCAACCAGTCCACTAGATGCTAGTGCAGGGTTACCAGTAATTGCTGCTATGGGTAGTAGTGGGTATAGTATGTATAGTGTCATGGGGAAAATGGCTTGTGCACATTGAAACAGTGAAAGGGACAGGAGAAGACCAGGTATGCCGAGTTTAAACAGTTTCATCTTGATGCCTATGGGAAAGAACGGACAATGATCAATGATTAAATGTATAATGCTTATTGTCAAGGAGAAAAAATAACACAGAGTATGTAGTCGAAGTTGACAAAAAATGCCTTAAGTTGTAGACTTAGATAATACATATAATATTGATTGCCAGCCACAAGGAACATTCCATCACGAACTTAAATTATTAAACGTTTAAATCAAATACTGAAAATAAGTGCTAGAGTTGTAATAAGTACTTGGACAGCAAAATGTTAGAACCATTTAAGACAGGAGTCACCACTCTGGAATTAAAGACTCGAACAGACTTACCTCGAATACAGAAAACTTGAAAACTCGAGAGTCTCGAACTTTCAGTAACCTTCATTATCAAGAGGAAAACTCGTAAAATCAGTAAACCGTTACGAATAGCTTCCTTGCACGTTATTCTATTTTCATTAGTATATAATTAATTGGTGATGAATCTTTTGGAAAGTAAACCATTATAATAATAGAGTGTGCAATGTTATTCAAATAATACAATAGTTCATAATCGGTTAGCAAAAGAAGACCCTGAAAGATTATATAACAACGCCAGCTTCCGATAGGTTAATCCACCTATAGGAAAACTAATTTCGAAGTAATTAAGAAAACCTTCTTTAACTGAAGTACACAATGCAAATCTACTTAGAAATATAATAGTGTAATAATTATATAATAAGAAAGTGAAGTTGTTGTCACGTTTTCATAACACACTAAAAAAACAAGTAAGTTCATTTATTCATGGTTCAAGTATTATTCCGTCTTTTTCTTATATAAGAAACGTTAAAAAAAATTGCGAAAATTGTGGTTATGCTAAAAGGAAATTTTTAATCTTGTTCACCAATATAATAACCGAAACATATGTAAATTGTTGTGAAAACAACATTATTGTTGCAACACTTTTCAACTTACGAGTTATTTACTTTCTTAAATTTCAAAACATTAACAGATACTGAATGCACTGGATTGGGGGCTAACCGTATGCGGTTACAGTAACCACTCGTAGTGGTGGTTAAACGTGGTAATTGATACATTTGTATGATTAGTAGCGCAGAATGCCAAATATTCGTTTTCCATTCACGATTGATTGTTGGTTTGCATTTCGGTTTAACCCATTTCTGATTTCGCCTTTAATTACATTAATTATCATAATGTGCTCAACTTATATATCATCACGTTCAAACAAAATTCATTACAAATATATGTATTCATTCATGTTATATAATATATTATACTATATATGTTTGTTAATGATCCGTTAGAGCTGCGGAAAATACTATATAGTTTATATAATATATACAGTGAAGATTTTTTATAACATTTAAAGATATTGTTCTCGATCTAAAATTTAATATATTGTGTAATACTGTTGCGAGCTATAAACTGTAATAAATTTTCACTGTTAAAAAGTGGAAAGTCCTAATTGAATCTTCAATTCTTCATAAATAAATGTAAAAGAGTATAAAAGGTCGGTGTTAATATGAAATTAATTATTTCGTTAATATTTTCATAAATATTATTAAGAGCACTAAATCTCCAAATAAATTAACCATTATTTTAAGTAGCAGTTAAATAGCTCCGAGATTGCAGTCATTGCACACAGGGTTTTCAATATTTTCTAATTAATGGAAAAATTCGGAAACCATTATCTATCACTTATTCAAAATGCTTCTTTCTCCAGAATGATACTATTT
>JAQIWE010004036.1:0-11173 GCA_034698565.1 Campodea plusiochaeta | reverse complement strand
CGCAAAAATCAATTTTTAACACGTATTACACGAGATATTCTACTGTTCTATATTATATTTTCGTGACGTTTTCATAACCCGTGATGGAAAAATCGATAATTACAATGTCGTGTTTAATATTACAATGAGAAATGCTACACTAGCAAATGAAGAAAAATATAACTTAGGGTATTTGAAACGGAATAAAATTGTAAAATCCGACGTTCACGAGATTACAACTAAACGGCTAACGGCGAATTTATTTTTCTAAATTTTTGATATGTGTTCTGATGTGTTTTTCAGTGAATAATTTGCATATTTTCGCAAGGCAGTGAAATTAAGCAGGTCGATTTGTGCTACCATATGAAAAATCTATTGACTATATAAACAGAAATATCTCTTGATCCGTAGGGTAAAAAAATGTCAAGCTTTTTGCAAAAATTCTTTAATAATATAAGGTACAAGAAAATCACATAAAACCGGAAATCCATTATCTGCAAGTAAACCTTTAAATATAAACGATAATTATTTAGCATTTTAAAATTCGATTCATATTCGTTTCTTGGTATTTGAGTACAATCAGTCGGTAACATTGAAATCAGTTTTTTCTTTTTCTACATTTCGTAATTTATCTAATTATCTTCATCAGTGTAACTAAGTATAGAACTGCAGAATATCATGCGCGAAAATAAGAAAATAGAAAAATAGGCCTATAGTAGCCTAAACAAATAAAAAAATTTATTACAGTCATTATGAGTAGGGCTTGCAATACCGGAGTGTTTTTTCAATACCGGTATTTATAGGTATTCAAATATTGTAATACCGGGATCCCGGTATTACCGTTTTCAGTGATTTAGAATACGTTTGTCTATCGAACTTTTTTTAAATTTAAATTGTTGGTAGGCCTATGTTGCTATGTTCACATTTTTGCCGAAAGACCGTAGCCGTGATGAGATAAAAAATATGAACGTTTCTGTCACTTTAACTTTTTTTTTTCTTTTTTTTTCTGTCACTTTTTTTCTGTCACTTTAAAGAGCAAATTGTATAATAAATGACTAAAAAGAATGAAAAAAGTGACATTATTTAATACCGAAATGGTGGTCCTAATACCGGTATTTCGGTATCGCTATTTTTGACAAAATACCAGTATTTCGGGATACCGGTATCCCGGTATTGCAAGCCCTAAGTAGGAATTATAAAATTATGCATTTCACTCTAAATTTATGATTTATTAAAGCATTAGCTGTTATCCTCCATAGAACATCAAAATTTGTAAGGACTTACTTTAATTTTATGAACATAGTAGAGTAACGGTACAAAGCACAAACTTTTACTTTCTAACTGAAATTACCAAAATCATATTTATCAATTTTTGAAAACAAAATTGTTACTGTAAGTTAAAAGAAAATTTGCATACTTTAGTGGAAATTATGATTTTGCTGATATTTTAAATATATTTAATAATATATATATTCTCTTTTGTTTGATATTTTTTAAATATTTTAGCTGAAGTAAATGTGAAAAATCTTCAGCATAACCTGAAGAAAAATTTCTGACTATGTTTATGCATGTTCTTGTAGTTTCATTGGTTTGTAGGACATTAAATTCAGGGGCATTTTGTAGGAGGGGTTCAGTTGAGTATTTACTTTCAGAAGTTATTTATGAACAAAAATATGAGATATGTGTTAAATTGTTTTTAAAGTACCGGTTAATTTTCAGTACAATGATGCTAATTCTATCAAAAATTATAGAATTTTTTTCACGATACTCACTCAAAAATGTATTGAACCTTTATTTTTAATAAAAAAGTTTGTATTTGTGCTGTTCCCTTAAAATATAGGCTACCTTTCCTGAATATGCGTAACTCTCCCTTGGTAAAGTTTCTTTTAAAATAGCTTTTTTTGTAACACAATCATTTCATTTGGTCTTTCGAACTTTTATACATTTTTTAACAAGAGATTTAGAATAAGAACAGAATTCTAAAATCTAAAGCAAAAGGGAATATTTTCAGCAGAATTTGTTAAATTCTGTCAGTTGAATGCTTAAATATTCAAATTTGTTTACAAGAAAATGATGTAATATTATAAAGCATAGTATAGTTTTATTCACAGAAAGTCGGATTATGTTTTGAGTAATGACAGTGAGGCAAACTATGAAACGAACGATATATATGAAATTTAAATTAATTGAATGTTAGAACTTACAGGCAGAAACATAACACTAATCAATTAAAGTTAGTTTTTATGTACTTATGTTCGAAGTTTATATTGTGTACATCATAATACTATTTCATATTATCTTTTTTTTCTTCCTTACATGTACAACAGCCTCAAGTTCTAAATGAAACTTTTTAAAATGTTGACAAACTACTACAAATACAACATATAAGATATTAAGTTTGTTTTGAAAATTGAGGGAGCATACATTTTTTTCTTAATTATCAGGTTATTCATGTTACATGTATTTAGCATTCATCTATAATCTAACTGGAAAATTTTTACTGCAATGTGGCATTACATGGGATATAGTGTGTTCAAATAGCAGAAACATCTTTTTCTTTAACAAAGAAGCTAGATTATCAACAGGAGACAAAAAGAAGTTTACTTATTATTGAAAACAAATGACTCCTTGTAACTAAAACATAATATTAAGCTCTTCTGAACAATTGTCTCCATCCTTGCTTAAAAACTGATGCTCTGCCAGTGGATAGATGTAGCAAAAACTAAATTTTAATAATTTCCGATAGAAGTGAGATCACAGAACAAATGAAATATGTAGTAGATTTACGAGATGTCTGTTATTTTTACCAAAGTAAATAACAAAAAGGTTCTGTGATGTTTCTACATAATTTTTATAATTGTCATAGTTTTGTTTAATAGTTTTCAGAGTTGCAGAACTCATGATGATTCATTATCTCTGAGACTATTATAAGAATTGGGAAAAACATGGAACTGTTTAATGTAGATTTTAATAATGGGTTGGTGATGACTACCTTTCCTCTCTGTTGTGCTTATCAATTTTAACTGAATAAAATAGAATTGGGTTTTTGATCTGATGCCATCATCTCTTAAACGATGTTATTCTGCTGCATTATGGATGAATACTAACATATGTACTAAACGTAGGAAAAAAGCATATGCATAGTTCTTGTTCCATTTATTTTCAGACAATGAGGCAGTAATATTTATTTTTAATTATAACATTCCTGTTTATTGGTATAATATAAACTTCAAAACAATAGCTCAAAAAATACTATGAGACATTTTACAGTGAATGAAATTATTCTATGCATGTTACATCAAAACTTTTTACATTTACAACTGAAGAGAAAAAAATGTGACTTTGTCTGACTACTACTTTACTTTTTATTTTACTTCTGAGATTTAATTACTGGTACAGGAACAAATCATATTATCATCCATAATGATAATATATTTAAAATAAAGATAAAATTGTTCTGTCACAAACATAGTGAAGTAGTTGATATTACTGAAATAATCTTATACTGGTTATGCACACCACTAAGTTATAAAACTTATAACTTAGAGAGCAATGGCGACATCATTTTACCGTTGAATAATGAAACTTAGATACTAACACATCACTTTTTGCTCGTACTATAATATTAGTCTTTTTACTGTAATGACATTCTGATTAAGAATTTTTGCTTGCACTAAATAACATGTGAATTCCTCCTGTAAAAAGGAGTGGATTTTGTTTTATCATTTGAGGCTTTTGCACCCAAGCAATTGGAAAGTATAGCATTATCTTATAATTCTGTTTCCGGAAGTAAAAAAAAGTTTGTTGGAAATGGGTAATCTTATTTTTACTTAACCCAAATCATAAAACACTTAATGAAATTGCCTTAACTAACATCGGCATTTGGTTCAAAGTAAGTAACATTTTAATACTACAATTATCGTGAAAATTATTTCAATCTTTAATTTATTCTAAATAATGTTGTGGAGAAAATGGGTAAAAATTGTAATATTTGACTTTCAAAATCATCTCTTTCTTCGTCCTCCATGTATTTTATTTTTTATAAATGAAACATTTATGAAATACAAAAACCTTCGTAGTATGAGTAGTTCCTTTTATTATTATTTTATTGTGTTGTTGACTCGTAGATGGGAATTGGATTGTGAACTGAAGTATATTATTTGCTCCTCTTATGTCAGAGGGTGGCTTTAAACAAAAAAAAAATATTCTGTTTTAAGAAGTGTACATATTTATGAGCAGGAAATGCTGATTGGATATTGTAACATAACAATCTTCAGTAGAATTTGGAAGTAGATACAATTTACTCACAACTAATGGGAAATAATACTAAGGGATACACAGAATATTTGTATTAGCAATATGTGTTAATTGTTCTTCACATTTGAATTGGTGAAATGGATATTTGTATTGTCTCTGTGTTAAAAGTAGATTGTATATTTACACTGTTGTAGACTTTCTCAGATAATTGCACTGCTTCCAATTCAACTGAAGAATTTTCAGGGGATTTTAATGGATTGAGAACTGAAGAGCTTTAGCACTTAATCACAGTATAAATATTTGTATTGTGGTATTTTATTGCAAGCGTTTACTTCACTCTGTATATATTATTGTTGCAGTATATAGTTGTTACTAATGATATTTTCTTGTTTCAGTGTGGATATATTTCCTTATAGTAGTTATCTGATAATTGTTTTCCCACTTGTTTCTTACTAGGTGCTAGATGCTAATAACTGTGACTATGAACAGCGAGAGCGTTTTCTACTTCTTTGTGTTCATGGGGATCCAAATACGGATTCATTGGTTCAGTGGGAAATAGAAGTGTGTAAACTCCCTCGCCTTTCACTCAATGGCGTTCGGTTTAAACGCATTTCAGGTACATCCATTGGATTTAAAAACATTGCTTCCAAAATAGCCAATGAATTAAAACTGTGACTACCTGTGGTTGAAATAGATGACCAAATATCCCAAACAGAATATCCCACATAGCATCATCATGTTATTGCTAAAAACAATCAAATATACTTGTAAAGAACATTGTGTGCTTTATGAACATTGTGATTGAAGTGCTGAAAACTCTTAGAGAAAATATTCAAATATGGTTCCAAAATTTCACTTTTGTTGTCGCCTTCCATTTCATTTCGCAATTCTTAGTGATACTTATCTGTGTGTATATAATTAATCCATTTGGATTGTTTTGCATTTTTGTGATGTGCCCCTCCTCCTCCCTTACCCCTCTCCCTCCCTCCCCCTCCCATACATCCGACTCCTTCAACCTTACAAAATGTAAATAACGAGATTTGGAAAGGACTGCAACAAGGAAGTGTAATCTCGTGTTTCATTCAGTGGATTTCACAAATATGTGTATGTGTTAACATACAGAGTGCAGTGCATTTTTCAGCCTTGTTTTTTCTCTCCCTTCTTATTTTTTGAAGAAAGTGTTTTTGCAACTGTAAGATGGAACCATTGTAGTGCTGACACTTCAGAAAAGCTTGTGTCATTTGTTTTTCTTTATAACTACCATTGGTTTATTTTGTATTGTTTTTAATTTTGAAATCCAATTTTTTTCTGTATATTTGGAGGGAAAGATGGAAAAGTGTGAAGTACATGAGCGTTACTTACAAATCAATTTGGTCACTGCCTTCTTTAAAAAAAAATATTTTATGTGTTCTATTATTATTTTTTGAAAATCTTTACAATAATAAGTACAGGGTACTGAATTTCAACTGGAGAAATTTACAAATTTAACAAACGATATCACTTACTGCATTGTTCTTAATGAAATATTTCATTAATAATAATGTTATCTCTTTATGTTGGTCACATTTTTCACTTCTTAACAAATAGTAACACTAGAAAAATACGCTTGGAAGTGGTACTACGTCAATTACATGTGTGGTAAACTATTAGGAATGTCAACTGTGATTTATTAATTAAGTAAATTATCTTTTCGACGCAATTGTGATTATGTTACTTTATTGTTTTGTTATTTTAAACGAATACTTTTGGAAGTGTTAATTTATGAGTGATTTGGTTGTAGAAAATTTATGCAAAGTGAAAAAAAACTGCTGGTGCAGTATGTTGTTAATAATTTTTCAATGTTTCATTATTGTGGTCACTGAAACCAAAAATGCAAAACTAATTTTTGGGGATTGTTCTTCGTGAAGAACGTTCTTTTTTTTTAGATACTCCTTTATTTTCTGTTTTCTCTCTGAAGTTGATTGAGCACATTAATTTATGACGAATGAGCAGCTGCTGTTTCAGTATTATTAATACTTCCATTATCCTTTGCCAAACCTTCAAATTGTTAATATTATTAAAGGTTTGTTATTATTATTATATATTATTATTATTATTTAGAGTATAAAATCATATTGGTATTGATATTTAGTGAATTGTTCTCTTTTTCTTTTTTCATTGTTTGGAATAACTTGGGCAGCAACAAACTTTTTATTATATTTGTTTCTTTATTTACTTTTTAGATGTTCTTAAAGTCTTGATTTTATTTTCAAGCATAATTTCTCATGTTCTATCTTGTGGCACTGATGTGATGCTGAAAGTAGCATTGGAAAAGTGATGTTTATTTATAGAACTGTAACACAACTTGTTAATTGTACATTAAAAGAAAGTGAGAGCGAGAGAGTGTGTGTAATTTGCAAACTGAAAGCTTTTGTACATTCATTGCCTTTGATTGGCAGTGCCCTTTATTGTCTTAAGAAATAATTGATAGGTTTTTTGCTTGTTACATACATGATTTCCCTTCTGGTAGCTCACAACGTTATAAGTTGGTTATAAAGATATATGAATAAAAGAATATATATAAAATTATGGACTTGTCAACTTGCAGATAAAATTTAAACAAATGAAAGCGTTTTGTAAATTAACCTTGTTTTTTATTATTTCAACTGGTGTAAATACACAATCTTACAGTGTTACATACCTCTAGTGTTTCTCTTTAACTACAAAACAGAACATCATCAGGTTTTTTTAACACTGGAAATAATAATATACAACAAAAATTTTGTTTTGTAGTGTTTTAGACTTCATAACTGAATTCAAGGACAATTTTATTATGCTGGTTTATTGAGCAAGTAATATAATTTTTTGAAAGGTTTAAATTAAACTGCAGGAAGCACAATTTGATTTGGAGACACCTATCTTAATTTTATAATGTAATCGAAAAATAATTTGAAATTTGAACAAAAATGATCTGGTGAAAAGTTGTATTCACTATTATAATTCAATTGCAATGTTCTTTGGTGTGTCTCATTTTCTTATAAATTTCTAAAAATGTTTGATAAGAAAATTGTATGACAGCATAGTGGTGCAATAAAACACTTCGAGGATAATATAGAAATACATCTTACTATGCATGTATCCAGTTAAGAGGTACCGTATTGTAATATTGAAGGTCAGTTCGCTGATCTGCATAAGAAAGTCAGCATCCTTCTTGAGATAGAGAAACTAAACGGCACAAAACTTTTTTTTTAAAAAAAAAAGCTTGTGGTAACTCAAATACAGTTTATTGTATTTGATCTGAAAATTCAATACGAGAACACACCACAGAACTTCAGCAAAATAAGCCAAGTGGTTTTTCACTATGAATTTTTTTAATCATATTTTCCTATCTTTTAACACAGGAGGTGAAAAATTTATCGTCCCCTGTGTCGAAGGACAGGTAAACTGCCATTTACGAAAATTCCTAAGTTAGCACAAAAACTGAATTTTAGATTTTTCTGTGGTGTGTTTAAGTTCTGAATATGGAAAAACAAACTCAAGTCTCGTCTAACTTCAAAAATAAAAATTTAGTTCTTTCATGGATGACATCACAGGAAGCTTTCCAAAAGAACATGATGACGAAAAGTCCCCTTTTAAGGGGTTTCATATTTAAAATCTAGAAATATTTTTTATTCATTATAAATGGCAAAGTATGTAATATCTTTCAGAGTTAGTAGCATCCATCGATCTCATTTCATTGCAGAGTAATCGCCTTTTTATTTTGTACCATACCGTACTCGCTGACATGCTTTTCTGACTACCAGAAAATCGCCCGTAACTATTACATTAAATATCAATTTCTGCAGTATTATTACACTGTATATTATATTATTATTATGTGAAATTAAGCATTGAATATTATATATAAAAACGAATTAAAAAAAGAATTCGGGATTGGATGGGTACGTTTTTATACAATGTTGGAACTATATTAACACTACAGAATTTAATTCTGCTTGTTTATAATCAGTTTCTATCTCTCTTACAAATTCACATAGTATATTAACTTATTTTTGACCATTCATTATACAGTTATATCCAGTAACTTCATTCTTTTTAGAATTTCCACAGATAAATATTTTGACTTTTATAGCAGACTGGAGAAGAGGCAACATATTATACAGACAGAGATTTTAAGAAATAAAATTCATTTTCTGTTGTTTTGATTTTTGGTCTTCACCCTAAATTCGCTATTTTTTGGTCTTCACCCTAAATTCGTGACACAAAAAAATCTTGCCCAAAGTCGTTTAAGGGGAAAATAGACAAGTAATAATCCAAGAATTTCATATTTTATTTTTATTTCCCAAAGTACAAACAGTAATAAGCAATGTCATAAACATATGTTACTTTCAATACAGACTTGAAGTAAACCATTGTACGATTACCCTTATTTTATGAGTTTACAAACATTTTCACACATTTGTTTTAAATACGTACACTCTGAATAAATGCCCATCATTAGTTAAAAAAATGACTTTTTAGTTTCCAGCAACTTTTCTGTTCCAAACCTCAGGAACAATATATGCACGTATAATCTAGGTAAAATATCAGTTCGCTGTGTAATTCAAGTATAATTTTTATCACATCTTTTAAATTTTACACTTTTAAATAATGAATAACTATTGTATAATATTCTTACTGTACTTATAGATATGAATTTCCTTTCTGAATAAAACCTATACAAGTCACCAAAATTTGCAACATGATATATGAACAACGAAAAATTGAAATTTTACGAAAAATAAAAACACCTGAAGCCATAAAAATCTTCCTAATTAGCCGAATGATTGAAAAATATAATCAGTTACTGAATTATAAAAAAAATTCAAACTAATATGTTAAAGACTTAGTAATTTCTGCTGTTGCTTGAATATTGCATCCGATTAAAACTTTTACATTAGTTATCGTCGATAGCAAGTCTCGATTATAAAAATTCTCTTAGTGAAGAATAAAAAAATCAATTTCGCTAATAATTTGATACAATGGTTATAGGCTAGATATTCCTACGATATAATTATCTTTACGTATGCACAACCACCATCTTTCTTAAGTCATCCCCTCTAACACATAGATTTTGGGAGTTAAAAGTCAAAGTGGTCAGTATATAAATCGATTGTAGTAAAAAAAATATTATGATATATGAAGAAATTCATATTTTGATTCTATTAACTAAATTAATATTGAAAAATAGAGATTCAAAATGCAAAAATTAAAGATTTGATTTCAAATAAAGATTTCATCAAATGATTTTGTGTGTGTGGCAAAGTGAAGAGAACTGAAAGTTTTTTTTTTTTTGTGTGTGTGTGTGAATTCGCAGAGAAATTAAACTATGGTACTCGGATGTCAAAGTAAACCTTCGCGACGCAGAAATAATTTTAATCAGTAACTATTTCCAGTATATGACTTGAGAAAAATTACAATAAAATGAAGTTTTTACTTTTCTGCTTCACCATTTACCAATCAACTTTTGTTATTTTCCCTGGCCATAAAATTAATAATATTGCATTAATTCTGTATATGAAAATATAATGTTCGGTTCCAATATTCAAAGTCCCAGAAGTGAGCACGTTTTGCCCATGTAATCTCAAATATATCAATACCATACGCCACGATGGGGATAATCCTGAAAATAAAAGAGCAATATTCAATTTAAGTGTAAATAAATTAAACCGACTTGATTTATATTTCTCATCATAAAAGTATACCTCGCCCAAACATAAAATCCAAATGTATTTAGCACATTTTGACAGTTCTAATCCCTTAACAATGGGATGGACAAAGGGGTCGCCGTTGTTTACCATTGTAAAGAAATCTTTCTCCTGTCAAAATCGTCAATTTTCTTAAATACATTTGGGCCTTATGTTTGCGAGAGGGGTATAACGAATAACAGTTTTATCATTCTCATATTTTTGTCATTTTGGAAACTGACCAGCTTTCTGTTCTTTCACCGTGCATTGGAGGGAGAAATAGAATTCTGTTTCCATTTCTATACTTATATGGAGACTTTTAAAAATATAATTGTGTGCTTTTATTTTTTCTAGAGTAGAAATAAAATACTAATCCTACGTTGTGATAAAGCAGAAAAGGTTCAGCAGCTTTGAGTAGAAATGAATTCTGTTGTTTTTTCTTATTCATTTTGAAAGTGACAACTGATATCCGAATTTACACTATGATTACAAAAAAGTAAAATTTCTCTACAAGAATTTCTAGAGTTACCGTTGTTATGCAATGATATTTCAATGTCGGCGATTATTTTGAAATATCCTCTAATATTCTTTTTTAATTAGTTGGTGAATATTCGTACTGTTATATCTTTTATGAATTCACAATACTTATACTATTTCTTTGATAAATTAATATTGGATTTAGAGCAATTTAGAGATATCTTTCAAATTAAACAAATCGAACAACATTAGTAAAATTTATTATATACTTACTGTTGTCTCGAAAGCATCAAAAAGAGTGAATATCTTTTTGTGTAGCTTTGGTTTCTCCTTTGGAATTACCTCTTTCTGATTGCCAGTTGGTCCAGGAAGAAGTCTTAGTTTTTCATTTAATTCAGAATCTTCTTCACTAAATAGAAGTGAATGATCGGATGACACTTTCAATGATGGGATTAAATCTGGTAGACAAACATCCGATAAATCCTGATTAAAAGATAAACAAGAAAATGAATTAAAATAAAACGTACTGAAATATATCAATTCGATTATTATGCGAGGGTGAATCAGAAAGTAAATGACAAGTTTAATTACAGCCTCGCCAATGCACCGATATGAAAGTGTCTATACTCATTTTAAAAAGAATTTAATTTTCTAAAAAAAAAAACGTGTAAATATTACGTCTATGCGTCTAGTATCTGTGATGTGATGTTTGTTTGAATATGCCGCTGTCACTTGAATCATCCACAGCAATAGGT